>VYZQ01020484.1:590-20212 GCA_013400655.1 Mystacornis crossleyi
ATATGGGATAACAAATGATTGGGGCATCACTGTTCTTTGGATGTTGCAGGAGGTTATTAGTATCCTATTAGAGCTCCAAAAAGGAGAGAGAAAAGCTGTTTTCAGTTTCTTTAAAACTATTTTACTTTGCTTAATAATGTTTTTTTAGTGCGTGGTGCCATTACATTATTCAGGACTCCACAACCACAGTGGAAGTAATGACACAGCTCGAAATGAAGTTGTGTCCTACTGATGGCAATGAAGCACAGCCCCATACATAAGAAATGCATTAAAAATGCTCAGAGATGTTATATCGTTGTGGATATAGCAATTATCACCCCATAGGGGCAGAATATTTTGTCACAGTAAGGCATCCAACAAGAAGCACACCCAGTCTTATTTAAAATACTTTTAGTGTCCTTGTACTTGATATTCATAACAAGCCAGTATGACATTTGAGGATTGATTTGCAAGTCCAAGTAACTGGTTGCTAGCTCTGTCTCCAGTTACACAGCTGTGAATCTACCTATTTGAGAATTAGTAATGTCATCACTCAATTAGTGACTGGAAAGGGATTTTTTTCACAGGAGAATCCCTGTAAAATCCATTCAAGGTAGGCAGCAATAAATGCAGCCCTAAAGGGAAGTCAAAGCATGGCTTGAATAGCATCTGTTTCTAAAATCTGTCAGAAAAAGTTTTTTCAAATTAAATAGCTAAATAAACCAACTTATCACATGGGATTTTTCAATAGTTATTTACAAATAATGCACCCCATTCCAGACAAAACAGGTAGCTTATAGAGTTAATATTTTGAGTTTATTTTTTGTCCGTGCTATTACATAGGAAATGTCAAGACAGAGAAAAGCGCTTGGGCTTTTTTTCTTTACCTTGGCACCACTATTTCATATAAGGCATAAAAGACAAAGCAAAAGACATTTATTACTTGTATAACATATTCAGGTTAGCCTGAAACTTGCTTGCTCTCCCATTCATTGTGTAGTATTTTGAGGATACACAAATCAGATTTTAGTTCTGTGAAACCCGTTTTTTCCTAGGGTTTTTCTTCTAGTTTTATGAGCCTCATAGAAGTGAAATTTATTTCCTGTGGCTCCTGGAAAAAAAACCTAAATGTCTACACCAATCCAACAGAGTGACATGGACAACTAATTATATATTCTGAGGCATTATCTGATGCCCATCATCCCACTCAGTTCATCCTGCCCAAGCCACTGAAGAGGCTACATCCCACAGGGAGAATCTCCCTGACAGCGCTGTCCTTGACCCATGGAATGTTCCCATCTCAGGACAGCCAACAAGAGTCTCATTGTTTCAGCTCTGAAAAGGGACAATAATATGCATTTCAACTTTTAATGAAGTTCAGATTCATTCCTAAATAAAATAACAGCTTTTTGTGAATCAAAACCAATAACATATACATCAAGGGCAATTTACCTTCAAAATGTAGGAGATGCCCTCAGGTATGGCATGAATATACCTCTCAGTGTCAAACAGCATGGGTTTGTGAGCTACAAAGGAATACTACGATGTGTACCAATCTCTTCAAATGATTGCAGTGTCTGGGGTTTTAGATAACTGTTTTTGAATGTAGGCAAAAGATTTCAAGTTTGGAGATTTGCCTTAGTTTTGGCNAAGCACTGTATATACACACAGGCATACAATGTCCTCCATGTTTTATATTCTACACATCTCTAAAATCTATTAGAATAAACCCAACACCAAAGCTGTATTGAACCTAACAAGCTGTGGAAAACAAGTGAGCATTTACAGTATGGTTCAGTCATACATAACCCAGTACAATAACATTTAATAAAGTGGAGATTACGAAACAAAAGGGCAACACTGGGCACTAAACAGATGGAGAGAGCAGCGGGAGAGGCAACATTAGCATTCTGCAAGTCAACTTGGCAGCAGTAAGTTAATACCAGTAAGTCAGTGGATCAACAGGCAAAAGAAGGGCATTCAGCCTTTCAACAATATATAACCATACATTCAATTATTGCAATTTAGAATTTTCTTTCCCCCTTTCCTATCTGTGTTAGTAATTATGATTTTTAAATTTTTAAAGTTGTGCCATTTCTCTCAGATTCAGCCTGTGTAGGAATGTTTCAAAAACTTCCATAGAGAACTTAGTCCTAGTTTACAACACATAAACCTCTCCTGCACAGAAAATTCTGACACCCAAGGTACTTGTAGAAGCACAGAGAGTGTTGGAAATTTTTACGTGATAGTCGTATAGCAACATATGACAAATAGGCTTAAAAAAGCCCTGCTTTTATGGAAACTGCTGCTCCTATTTTGTTTTAAAGAGTCTGATGTGCAGGTTTGAATAAGGTAATTGTAGAATTTAGCATTTTGCCTTTTTAATACCTGTGTGGGTGAAGAAAATAGTCGTATGAAAAAAAAGTTCTGAAATTAAAATGGGTGGTGGACACATCCCCAAAACATAGACACAATTGAACGTGAATGAATCATGTCTAGAAAGACAGGAGATAGGGAATACAACTTCCCTTTTTACTCAGAGTATTATGGTGGGATTTTAAGTGAGTGCCAAAAGAACAAAGGGCACTCAAATAAATCTCAAGCTGCTAAGAAAGAGCTAATTCTTTTTTAGTGTGCGGACTTCTGATGCCAAGTGTTTAAATCCTCTTCCAGAGACAACTGGCAGCAGGCTGAGGGGGAGGAGAGATGCAAGTTCAAAGTTAAACATATCAGCATCATTAAAACTCACATCTGGGGTCATGTAGCTGTGACCAAGCCCATGGGAATCTTTCTGACCTTCCTAAAAAATAACCAATATGTACCAGTGATGTAAGAGAAATGCTAACTCTTTCTTTTATAAGTTCTGTACCTTACTTTTAGACTGAAAATATAACCTTTAATCAACATTTCACAGGCAGCTGGAAGTACACTACATTAAATACATTTACCTAGTAGTGGTGTTGGAGAAGATCTGTGTGTGCACAACCACACCCAAATTTTTAAAATTAATAATTATGCTGTGAAATGAAAATGTAAGTCAGAAAATAAAAAAAGCTATAGCTTCTCAAGAATCTGAATTTTGCCATATTGGTTAACACCTTTTGAAGAACATTGACTTTATTTGTAATTTACTGGTAGAGCAAAGATAAATTGTACCTTCTTAGAGTACACTACTTTCACCTTCCAGGTCCTAGTGATGCCTTAGGTTTTAACTTCTATATTTTTAAAATCCTGTATTGCCTAGTGTATAACTCTGAAGTTTCTTGCAGCTTGTTAGCTGCTCTCTTAGGCCAGATAGAGACAACAAAGCGTCTCTGAGCTTGCTATTCAAGGACACTCGGGCTGTCCAAGGCCTAAAGGTGGAAACTAGGACCAGGAGAGAGGTGGAGAAATGGAAGAGAGCTAAAGTTTTAACTGGTGAATTTATGCTGATATGCAGATGGACCAAACCTATAACAGTGTAAAGAACTCGTGACCTGTCGTCCATCTTGGGGTCCATTTTATGGAAGCAGCCTCTGGCTCCCCAGGGTGTACCTTGAAGGCCCTTCAAATAAATACCTACCTTTATTCCCTTACTCTTGTCTAGTCTCTGTTTCTAGGTGGCTGGAGAAGGCAACACTAGCAGCAACCTCTCATTTGCTTTTTCATGTCTTACACAGTGAAAAGGCAAAAGTAGGGAAAAATTGTTGTCTAAGCCAATCAGAAATTTAAATTTAGGCTTTCTGAGTGCAATGTTTTGATTTACTTCACTACAAATAGAAACCTGATTGACCACTAATCAATCTACCAACAGATAGAGTTATTCTGTATCTGTGGATAGTTGCATACACATGTATGCATATATACATGTATGTACAGATGTACACTTATGTGTGTGTGTATATACACATATATATGCATCTGCATACATAGTTTATATAAGGTGCATAACTGGAACATAGTATGTGCATAGTTTATATCATTTATATTGTTTTTATAATTTATATATATATGTGCTATATATAACATGTGCCTGTTTGTGTTTCTAATTAAATGGCACCCAAAAATTTTGTGGTACTTTCTAAAAGCCTTCCCAAAGTTTTCCTAGTGGCCAATGTTGTGGTAAGGAAGCAGACGTGCTTATGAGGGAAACACTGTGTGTAAGGCTCACTCGTTTAAATGGAGAACAGGATGGTGCACAGAGAGTTTCAATCAAAGCATTGGTAATAGGAAAAATTGAGTGGTAATCTATGCCATGAAGAGTTACGAAGAATATTGATAGTATGTGACATATTTTTAATGCCTTTTCAACATTCTTTAAACTTGATACTGATTTTTTTAACCTATATATTTCCTTTATTTTTCAGTTTGTTTTACAGTTAAATTCCTTTATTTTTCAGTTTGTTTTACAGTTAATTCAGTGCACCATTATCTCATTGTTTAAAAATACAGCACCATTTAAGGTTAAACAGATAGTGTCTGAAATAACACAAAAATATTTTTTAAAATTGCTGTATACCATATTTTCAGTACAATGAAAATAAAATAGCCATGGCAAACACATTCTGCAAATGTGGAAATATTATAATGTAATCATCTTCACAGCATATGGTAGCTACGTATTTGCATGTTAAATATTGTAAGTAGTAAAATGTAGTGCAAAACTTTGGTCTACAGGGAATTCTAATTTATGGGTACCTTGACTCGTACGAAATGATTTGTGAGACTTTCACAGTCAGCTATATCCAAATAAGTTGTATCGCACTTAGCAGCAATTTTCACTCTATAAGTAGAAAAATGATATTATGTTGAGTCTCAAGAACTGAAGATACTTGAATATCTTCACCTGAGACACTTTTAACTAATTGTGCACAAAATCAGTTAACCAAAGCAGAATTAGATTATCTTTCAGGATAAAACACAGAGTTATTTTTATTTATCTCAAGTCTGCTCTTACATGACATGGAGCTAAGCAGGGACATGAAAGCATGGTTTTTATAGTTTTGCACACAAGTGATGCAATATCAAACAATGTGCATGTAATAAAGAGGTAAATGCTTCTTCATTTACCAAGTAAGGATGTTTACTTTTTTGAGACTCGAGTTAGTTATTTATCTTGCAGGATAAGTGTGACAGAAGAATGTAAATGATGGACAAAATTTTGATAAGTCGAGAACTGGAGAATTTTATGAAAGGATGGTGTTAAAATCAGTCAACAGGTTTTCAGTTTCTGTCTGTTACCAGAAACATGCCATGAAAGAATTTTCACGTAAAATGGACCCATGCTGCAACAAGGTGCCATGTCAGATAGATGGGTTTTTATCATTACTCTCTATGCTCTTCTACTGTTGTTATCATTGTCTCACATACACATCAATTTAAACACACATCTTGGCTTGCTTAGGACTCTTCAGACTCCAGTTCTGCACAACCCTGACTAAGCAAAGGCTGACATATATTGTGAGGTGGTTGATGATTTTTCTTCTTCTTTTAAACAAATAATTCTTAAATGATGGACTTCTCTCAGACAGTGTTAGTAAATCTTACAACAGATAAACCAGAAAGCATAAGACAGGGAATGGATGATTTGGACGTTGAGAGTCTTGCTATGAAGTTACATAATAGATTTTTTTTAAGCCATAAAAACTGGCCATAAAAATTCATTTCATTATTTTTTTTACCATGGATGTTATTCATCAGCCATGCCAATGCATTTGCTTATTAGACTATAATATTAACCAGGAAAAAAAAAGTGATTCTAGTTAACAATAATTCCCATTTTTTGGCAGCTACATCTGAGCCAGTTTTTCTGCCAGATTTGATGGTCATATAACTACACATATAAAAGAATAAACCAGACAAACCCCTATGGGAGAACTTTTCATTTTGTGAACAGCTATTAGGCATCCAGTTATCATTTAGCCATTCTGAAGACAGTTCCCCCATCACCCTTTCCCCTGTTTATAAATTTGGAAATGCAACAATATTTTTTTTAATCCACTTTTTCAACCTGGTGTATTTGGACTTGCTGGCCATTAGATTGGGCAATGTATGTTTTGATGCTTTCTCAAGATTCATAAACCTGTTATGTCTGTGTTCTGGATTGCAAAAGCCAGCTGCAATTCAGTTGTGATAATGGCACTTTGGATATGATGACCATTTTCTTCTATATTCAGCCTTTAGCATCAATTATTTTTTTCTTTAACTGTCTCTTTGAGTTTTTTGTATTGCTTTGCTTTATTTGCCAGATCATCCATTACATGCAGACACGGATGAGGAGAGAAAAAGAGCTTGGAAAATGAAAGTCTTTGTAACTCCAGGTGTGTTGTCAGTTGCTGCTCACTGTCTTTTTTGGTTTTCCTTGGTCTGCTAAGAAGAACATGTAACTGAAAAATTCACAAAACAAAAATTAATAGCTACCTGGAGAAAAAAGAACAAAAGAAGTTTTCTTTTATGAGTACTTTGGAACTGGCAGCTTGAAGCACCAGCTGCCTGTTTGTTTTACTATTATTTGTTTTAAATTTATACATGGATGGGTGGGAGGGAAGGCAACTTATAGCACTTGTTCCTCATTATTTTATAAACTTGAGCTTGGTCCAAGTACAACTGCTAATGGAAAGAAAAGAATCATTGTTCCCTGAATCATGAGAAGGAGAAGACTGTTCTGTGCCTATTTCTATTCCCTCTGTGGTAGCTATGAAGTACTTTCTTCAGTGGTGAAAAGGTTAGTGTCTCACAGAGATATCTTTATTTCTGTTACTGCTTAGCCATTTTTTGTGTTAAATGCAACAATCAAGTAGGACATCCAGATTGCAACCTTTGTTCTCAATGCACTTCCAAACACCCATATATTTAATATTATTTTCCTAGTCAGCATTCTCCTGGCAATGCCTCTGGTTTTGTAGGTGCTTCTGTATTACTTAATTATTTTTGAGTACAAGGCCAGAAGCAGTCCCAAACCAGCCCAACATTTTTTAGAAACAGTCTAATTCAGAAAAAACAGAGTAGTATGGAAGACAAAACCATGCTTTTCATATAGCAAGAACAAGTAGAAGTGTGCTTGTTTCCAGATTTTCCTTATACTTATCTCTAATCTCCAACCCCATTTTCTGCTCTTAGCATTAACATATTTGTACTTTGATTACTAATAAATAGTGTATGCTGTGTCTTTCTCTTACAGCTATCTATGAAGAAATACCTATAGAAATGTGCACAGGAAAAGGAAATAAAGGAAAACTAATAGAATGTATCTTCAGTGTATTTAAAATAAATTATTCAGAGAAAGACTTCCCAGTTGCTAGCAGACAGCGTAAATAAGCAACTAACTGTTGAGGTGGTAAATGCACAGCCATGCAGATTCTACTTTGGCTAGCTTTCTGGAGGATATACCTTTGGGAAAAATCTCACACTACAAGGGTGTAGTGGCTTCAGTTTGAAACCAGGAAGAAACACCAATTAAGTGTAATGGTTTTGTTTGCATCTTTTACCTTCTGTGAGATTAAAAATTAGGAGAAATGCAAAGCAGGTTCTAAACTTTAAAGGATATAAAGAAGTTTATTAACAGAATTAGAAAGTAAAAAGGAATAGTAAGGGTCAGAATAAACCTTCAGAACACTTCTCCTCCCCCCACCCTCCTTCTCCTCCTGACCACGTAAAGACACAAAACTTCATGTTGCTGTTGTGGTTGGGGATGGCGATAAAGGTGACATGAACTCCAGTCCAGAAAAGGCTTCTTTATTAAGAAAAAAACCAGTCCTTTTATAAGAGAGTCCGCACACGTAGCAGGAGGTTATTGGTTCTCTGACCAGCCACCTCCCTATACCATTGGCTGAGCACTACACCACCTATTTCAAAATACTTTTCATGACAGTAACCTAAACAACAGCTGCCAAGTTTGTTTGCATTATTTCACTGATTTTTTCTCACAGCATCCAAGCAGTATTCCCAGCCAGCGTCTGTGTGAAAGTCCAGCTTTCACACAGACACCGGCTGTAAGTAGGAAAATTTCTCTGTGACCAAACTTTTAGCATCCACAACTTGGGATTTTTCAGTCAGTTTACCACCCTATAATAGTCTTTCTTCAGTTCACTTAGGGAGGGGAGTCTCTTTTTGGTGTGCTATGGAGGCTTCCCTACAAGAAAACAGTTTTCTCATGGCTTCAATGTCACAACAAACAGCCGCCCAGAGTGGTTCTCTGTTCGATGTGAAGGTCCCTTCCCTTCACTTACAGCTTTCCCCACAACTGTTTTTGAGGGTTCAATTTTTAGCTAACAGGATACCATTTCAAGGATGAGCTGTTCAAAAGCAAAAGTTCTTTTCATCTATTCTCTGGGATAATCTTCATCTTTAGGAAGAGGTCTTCTTCTTCCCTGGGGGCAAGGGTCTTTACTTTATCACTACCTCTCTCTGTTCAGGCTTCTCACTGGATGACAGCTAGTTCAACATTTGCTTGTTTCAACACAAGTACCTTTGCTTGTGGCTGCAGTTTGAACATGCTACCCCCCATTATCACAAAATTACAAGGGGTTCTCTGATATCTCATAGTTCATCACCATAGCTTTACAAAAGAATTTCAGCTTCTGAGTTTGAAGTATCTCTTCTTTCTCCTCTCTCTGGGTTTCAGCTCTTCTTTCTTCACTGACTTTGGTGTCTCTATCATGGTGTCTTTTTCACATGCCTTTGCCTTTCTGTTTCCTCTGACCTGGGAGAGGATTGATGCCTGCAGGTTTTATCTGTTCTGGGGAACTTACAGCGCTGAAAGGTTAATCTTACCCGGACCTTGCAGCTGGAACTTACCTTTCGCTGTTGATCACATGATCTCTGCCTAGCGGCGTCTGGATGAGATTCGGCTGTGTGGTCTTGGCCTCAGCTTGGGGGGAGGTTTCGGCTGCCCAGCTGCTTGCACCTTTGGGGTGGCTTCCTCCCGACCAGCCCGGCCCTGCGCCAGGGACCAACCCGGCCAAGCCGGAGATGGAGCAGGGCCATGGCCCAGGCCCACTGGGCCACGTGGGCCACAGTGGGGGAGGCTGCTCTAACGGAGCAGCAACGGCTGAGATGTTTAGCTGAGCTGCGTGTGTGGGGGCCGGCCTGGACAGGAGCAAAGCCACGGCCCGGCCCCGCCAGGGGCACATGGGCACTCCAGTTACCTGTCCAAAGACCAGAAGCAACAGAGAGATTCCCAGGCTTGTTTGTACTTGAATATGTTTTTACAGTGGCATGTTCAGCTTCTTAAGTGGTTCAACAGAGTTGTCAATATTCAAACTAGCCAATTGATTGGTTCTATCAGGTCTGGAGAAAGTTTGAACAGCCCCTTGCAAAACTATCACTTCCATAGGTGGTGGATTTTTTTCCTTAACTAAAAACCCAAGCTGTGCTAAACCACAACAAAGGGATCACATGAGACTGTCATTGTGTCCTTTCTGCCCTTTAAGTCTCTGAGAAAAGCTTTAGTAGCTAAAAAAAGGCTATGTAACCATAAGTAAGAATAAGAGATGTCGCTAATGGGCCCACAGCTGACTAAACTCTTGTTCTCTTGGAGCAGGCTGAATGCCTCTATTTCACAGCCACACCAATGAAAGGCTCAGAAATCCCCTCCAGATTCTGAATTCCTGAGAACACATTTAGCATTTTGTGTTGTGACCCCACCTGGGTTTCAGCCATCAAAAGTCATACAGAATGCAGAGGCTGAACATGTGAAGAAATGAGTCTCTCAAAGGCTGAAAGAACTGTCAACAAAACCTACAGACCAAACTTAGATATAATACTTGGCATTTACCTGGACCATTTCAGGGTATGACATCAGCATGTGCATCTTTGTGTGAATTTGACCATTGTAAAAATAAAAAAAAAGCAAATTTTTTTTTTTTTAATATCCTTATGAATTCCAGACATTCTTTAGTTACATTTTAAAAGGCAAGAACTACAATGTAAAATGGAAGCTCTTTACAACTGGGTATCTATTTTACACACCTTTACAAGGCAGTGTACTACATTTTTCAGAACCAGCTGGAAAACTAAGATTAAGCCTAACATTCTTCAGAATTAGCAAATACTTTGCTGGAGCTAGTAATTCTGCCCTTTAAAAACAGAAGAGCCTAATGGTCTTTTCCAATGTAAGGGAAATTACTTCCAAACATCTCTTTATTTACTGGATTTTGGCTGCTTTTTGAAAACACATATCATAAATTCAGCTCAGGGAATGATTCCTTGGGTTCCTGCCAAATTACCAGGTCATCTAAATAGATGCTGTATGCTGTTATGGACTTAAAATTATTTACACTAGTTTTATAATTTCTTCAATCTGCTCTTTAACACTAACACTGTGGATAACCATTTACTCCAGAAAATCAACATCTTTCATTTATTTCCTTTTTGTGGAGAGAATGTTATCACGCATCAGTGTAGCTGCAGTGATGGCTCAGAGCATGTTTCACTTATAATGCAAATAGCTTATTCTTTTTATTTTGAATATTGTATTTGTTCTTGTTAATTCCCCTTCCTTTCATTATTCTCTTTTGAGTTCTGCCCATACTGCTTTGTAACTAGCATCCCAGGCTTCTGAGGCCTGAGAATTTAGGAGCTCACATTTGGGAGTTGGTGAACAGCCTGTTTTGCTGGCTGAGGTACATAATGTTTGTAGCAGTATGGGCAATTATGACTGATCAGAAATAACTAGTCTATGAGCCTCAGAAAATGTCAATCAAAATTGCTTTGGTCACTTTCATATCAGTTAAGACTGTCGATAGATAGATGGAAATAATTTTACAATCATTAACTTTGCATGGTAGACACAAGGGGAATGACTTAAGGAGATAGCCTGAGAAGTTAAATTTGGAACTTTACTGCTTTTACTATGCTGCATAATTGCCTAGCTGCATGCCATCTGTTCCTCTTCCTCCCTCCAGGCAAAAGGGCATTCCAGCAGAGCCAGCAGCAGGAAAGGGTAAAAACGGAATCCTATACATAGAGAAAATAGCAAGAAAAGCAATTGTAAATGTCAGCAATCAAACACAAATCTATTTTGGGTTGTAAATTAGCACAAGTAGAGATCTACTTCTCTCAGCCTCAAATCCTTTTGCTCCTGGGCAAAACCCACAAGAGTAATATGGTAGTCCCAAGTTCACACTCCAACAGCTGCAAGGAAGTTCTGGTGCAACAAAGTCAATGATAGATCTTCCACTGATTTCGAAAGAGACAAAAGACTACTCTTAAGTTTAATCTTGTTTCATGAGACTTTAAAATGATCATCCAAGTTCAGCTCATGATCCTCACTAAAAATATGCTTGTTAAGCTCTTTGACTCTGTTTATTGACAATTCTGCTTCGTAAGAGAAAGCAAAAGACAATTCTGTCTTTCAGTGCATGAAGTTTTTCCATGGACAGTACATAGCTTCCTTTCTGAAGAACTTCTCTTTCCCAGGTACTTCTGTCATGTAAGCTTTTCTGTTTTTCCCCCTTTCCTCCACTGTGTGTGCCTTCCTGCCTATTTTTCCATAGACCAGAAAGAATCAGAAACCTTTGTTCCAAGTGTTTATTTTCTTGAGAAATCCTGCATCTTTGGGCTATTCCTGATCTTAACATGTCTCTGCCCATACTTTTGCAGCTCAGACATGTTGCAGGTGACTACTGTAATAACTGAAACATTTTTAATAAAGTTATGATTGTATTATGCTTATTTGCAGCTGGTTGAAAGTAGAAGTTTCTGGATACATGCAGATCTGCCTGATAAACATAAACAAAAGCCTCATAGCATAGTGGGGGAAGACAAAAAGTCATGAAATAAAATGATAGGTGCTAAAGTAATTTGGTTCATTTTGGCAAGCAGCAGTGGTGGTCACCTATTCAAAAATATTTCCTAGCATGCCAGGGCCCATGATTTCCTACCACAATTTCACTTGACAGCTTCCATGGGGATAGTCTCAAAAAAGATCATGTTTCTTTGATTTAACTGCACTTAAAAGAAAAGCAAGGCATTGTAAAAACTGCCTTGGTCCTTGCAAGTATGGTGAATATTTGTCCTCTATTTTCCTGACATGATTAGATGCTGATCTATGGCTTTCATGGGTGCTAGACTATTGAGCCATCTCTAAAGCCTCAAAAGGATATCATGGTCTTGACTGAAGGCTGCTAGTCAAGAGACCCAATTCATCTCTGTGCTTTTCTCATCTCAGTAATAATCTGAGAGGGAAGTCTGTTAGTTCCTCCAAGGCCTTCATAAGGATTGCTGTACACTGATTTCAAGCATGGTATTTGCTACAGACCCAAAACCATTTTTTAATTGCATTTTTTTTCATTATTGGAAAACTAAGGGATTCTCACTCAAATTAAGAATGTCACCATTCTTGTTCAGCTATGTATTTCGAACAACTTTAACAACGAGAAAATAAAAATAGACAGAAGTTAATTCTCATCAAAAATTTCTTCCATTGTGTAATGTTACTCTTCCAACACACATACATAATTCAACTTGTTAAAAGGTCTGCGTATATTTGAAGTAAAATGGTATATTTCTGAATAGTTAGTAAATATTCCACATGTTCTCACAACTGGAAGCATACTCACTGATATTAATTTTTAATTTAGGTCCTGGCACAGTACGACTTAAAAAAAAAATTCACCAGGTTTCTGTTGTAGTGGGAATGGCAAGCTGGGGAATGCCAAAAGAACTTAGAAGGTACTCCTGTTATAGCTTAAGTTGTTCCTTTGAGTTCTGTCCTAGCCTATTTCGTAGTTATAAGCTGTATCTCTGTATCCCAGTTACTGTGGTTACCACTTCCCTTAAGCTCTGCTCTGCCCCCTAAGTTGGCCAAACCCCTTTCCCTGCCTCCCAGGCGGAGATTCCTTGTCCCTCTCCACCCATTTCCCTGCCCCTTGGGCAGAGAGTACCTATCAATCCCTCCAAGGCACACCTTTCCCTCTGGAAAGTTCTCCCTCACTCAATGTGCCATTGGATCCTGTCCCTTATTCCCTCCCCTGTGATTTCTCAGTTGGTTATTATGCTGTCAATCTCCCGCAAATCCCCCCCTTTGCTCTCTCCCTATTGGTTTCTGAGCTAGCCCTCCCCCTGTATAAGAACACCTGTGAAGTCCTGAGACCTGTCTTTTGTTACCAGACCCTTCTGAGGAATAAGCCTTTGGAAACCCATAGGAGAGACCTCTCCTTTCTTCTTTACCCCTGCGGATGCATCACGTCACCGAGTAGCAACTTGCCACCTAAGAGGATACCGCAGAGTCCTCTGAGCTGGGACCACTGAGATGTCTCCAGTCGGACACGGTGGGCCTTGGGCAGCCCTACACCGCAGCTTCTATAGGTTTCAGCAAACTTTCTTGTACATAATGACAATATCCTATCCCAAAGTTATTTTCTTCACCTTCTTCCCCACTTGTAAACTAATTGTTAACTCTTGAAATGGTTAATGTCAGTAACTTTCCCAGTAGCATAACAAATCTCACTAGGCAAATACAAGGGTCTTCTTTAGAAGAAATTCCTCTTTTCTCTTACTTACTAAGGAAAGACTACGCTTGAAGTGTATAACAATGATTTCCTTCCACAGATACAAAGAAATATGTACACACAGACATATCCATATGTATATATTCTCCTTTATGTTTCTTTTTAGCAAAACATAAAGAGTCTGGTGAACACGGAGTAGCCAAAATTTCATAACTAGGAAGATAAACTTCTATGAACAGCTTGTGTAATTCACTTAATGGCCTTATAGGTTGTAACACAAATCTTATGTCCTGTCAAGCTGATACATCCTGTAGGTTCATACTAGCTCATTGAAGCTCAACTTTTAAATAAATGTCTTAAACTTCATGTTTTCTGCTCATGTTTCTAATTCTCCATCAGTTATTTACTTTCTTTCATTTGGCCCCCTGATCTCTTCCTATGCCACTACCATATCTAGAAATTTGCAGGGACTAACTACATCCCTGCACATTCACAAGAGACTTAAGTTTCTTTCCATGCCCCAAATGTCAGTGAGATAACCTGCTTGGATTTACTATGTGTTCTTTTCCCTCAATATTTACAGAGAGGCTGCACCAAAATGTAAAAAGTAAAAGCAATACATGGCAGAAGCATGACATAAACAACAAGCATGGGGGGAACAGTTAGGGTGGTGCTGACATTGAAGATTTCAGATTATCTGGGTCTGGAGAATGGTAGCAATTTGCAACTCAGACTCCTGATCTAAAGATAACAAAAACACCTCCTCCCCCCTCCAAAAAAAGAAAAAAAAAAGAAAAAAGAAAAAAAAAGAAAAACAAAACAAAACAAAAAAAATTCCACACAACTGTTTTCAATGGATTTGCCACCATTGAGAGCTATCTCATAGCATAAAGATATGTGAGCCTTCAACATGATCCTCATGTGGTTCCAGACAATGTCACTGGTTATTGCATTGCAGACTCTTGTAGTGCTAAAGACACATGACTTTGCTATTTGGACTAGCTTTAAAGAATCTCTACTGTGAGGTATACTATCGATACTATAATCTGTTATGAAAGCACTCTATAATGTAAAAATCAGATTTATGTGTTCCAAGAGTGCTTGAAAATTTTTCAGTGTATGATTTAGTTTTCCATTCCTTCTCTAGGATGAGTCGTAGTTCACCCCTCAATTTTCTTCAGTTCATTGTGTTTATTTCTATGCTGCTTCATTTGATTACTTGTGTAAAATTCACCCAGTCTTCTAAACATCTCCTTTAAACTCTTGTATCCTTTGAGCTTTGAACTCCAGATTTTCAGGCTTTGGACTACCCAGTGACAAATGCTCATTCAAATTAGTGGTATTCCTCAATATTTTTCCCTGCCCTTCTGCTTACCTCACTGGTTAGATTTCTATTTTAACAGAAATCCAGGCTTCACAAATACATGATTCCAGAACTGGAAAACATGAGTAGTTATCCTAGCTGCTTTAACTCATTAGCATTGCCCAACTAAGTAGTTGAAAGTGACTGTATCTCAATATTCCAGGAATATTGACATAGCAGCTTTCTAAGTATAAATATGTCATTATCTGTATAATTAATGATGTTGTTTCAAAACTGCTGAGTCAGAGAAGAGTAATGTTGTGACAATTTTTCCTTGTTTCTTCCATTTAAGAAGGAATAATTTGATTTTCCATGCTAGTCTCTTCTTTGCTTTCCACTGACAGAATCTGACCCAATGATCCGCAAATTAAGCTGCCAATTGCTGTTGAAGGTAGATTACAGAGCCCAAGGACAGAATTCATCTCATCAAGCTATATATGTCTACAGTGTACATACATGCCTGAGCCACTCTCCTAAAATCCTTTGTCAGTCACTGAAGTTTTCTTCACTGAGAAGTGCCTTCATAGGTACTTTTCAGGTTTGATTGATCTGTCTTATTTTAGATATATACTTTCAGAAGTAATTAATCATGTCCAGGATGCCACTGGCTAGTTTGATTAGATTTTCATAGATTAGACAGGAAAACCTCAGCGACTAACTCAGATTAAACATCTCCATTTAGTCCCATGATTCACATTCTGAGACATGCAGAATAAGCTGTTCAGATTCTTTTTGCCCACCTGGTTCCTTTCTTAATCTTTTTGTTGCAAGTATCTTTTCTCTTTCATAGCTCTTCCATGTTAGATATCTTATAAATGTGTTTGGCAAAGGTAGCTGACCTCCTAAACTCCTGTGCTGACTGAGTTATTCAGATTACATTTCTTATATTCTTGATGTATGCACATTGTATTTTTCAAGTAATTGTTTATATTAATGAGTTCTATCTGTATATTTCTTTAATTCGTCAGAACTCTCAGTGAGTCTGATCATATATATCTCTCTCTTTTGGCAGTGTTATTTTAGCTAACTTCTTACAACTTTTAGAGGGCAGAAGCAATAGTCATTATTCTTAAGCAAACGAAGAAAATTTGGGTTTAGATGGATAGCTAAAATAAATGCTACAGATATTTTGGGAAATTTGATAGTGGTTCATCTGTTACCAACTGTGATCTAGCTCTAAGAAAGGTGAAGACTTTCTGCAAGGCAATATGACAACATAAGCTTGATATTATGTCTTAACTGAAAGTTTGATAGATGGGCTGTTCAGTTAAATCTATATCCAGAACACAGGAAAATGCTTCTGATTCAGAGTTACTTGGACAAGAGGGAGAAGAAGGAAGACAAGAATGATGCACGGAGAGAAAAAAATAGATGTATTAGTTTGGAGTTTATATATTTTACATACTAACATTACTTTGAATAAAGGGCATGTTTTTTATTCAATATGCAGGTCTAAAGGTTTGTGGATAAGAGGACAAGTCCATTGTCTTTTTCTTTCTTACACTGTACTAAATAAGAACTACTAAAAGTGCTTTAAGGAAAATTCCAGTTGAAAAAAAGCAAGTAGATAAAATAACAGAAGGTTTTACATTCTGCCTATACTGAGTGTATACATTCACATGAATATGATGGCTATTGTACAGGGAATTACGAAGAGTAGGGACAGGATCAGGAATTGTCATCTGGATAGCAACATAAAAAGTACGTACAAAACTCTAAAAAAATATGTTTCTAACTGAATTTTCCCAGTTTTCTTAATGGTATTCTGCCTAGCATAGTAATTCTGGGGCAAAAGTCCAAACATGCATTTCAGTCAGTCTCACAACTCTCCTGTAAAAGTTTGGCTATAAAACTGGTTGTAATACAGCTTTGCACACTGTCATTATCTTTATTGACTGAAAATACAGCACATAACTCCTTAGATTTTTAAGACACATTTTAATTTCTTTTATTGCTGACCAAGAATTTTAGTAAGTCGTTATAAATGTCCATTTTCAATTTCTGCTAGTGCAATTGATGTGATTTCATATAGAGTCATGGGATCTTTAAGTCTTATAAATGCACAGACTTATGGAACTCTAGTCCATTGCTAGTGAAATGAAAAAAGCACTTGTTCCTGCACTAGTTGGTCCTCATGGGAATTCAAGTTTAAAACTCCTTGTGACGTGCCCGCAAAGGTCCATCTTGATGTTTTAAATGGGCAGAGTGGGAGTGGGTTCCCTAGATTGTGTCAGTTAGCCTGCTGGTTCAAACTGATAACAGTAACTAAATCTGATAACAGCAGATTTATATGGTTTGGGGCCAAATCCTAGTAATTTTACTTAATTTATTTCTGTTCAAGTGAAACCCTGCTGAAATTAATGTGGATTTGACTATGTGATGATAGGACTAGGTGGAACAAGTGGCTGAATCAAAGTATTTCAAGAATGTCAGGGTGGGGAGGGGGGTGTAGTTGTTTTTTGCATATGCAGAATAAAAATATGTCAACACACTCTTTTCCTTCACATACTTCTTGGGTTTTTCTGCTCTGTTATGAAAGTCTGTGTCACATAGACACCCATTTTTCCCTTAGTAACACAACAGCTAACTATTTGTTACGAGTGAAATAAGCAATGGCTGCTTGAAGTGCTCAAGCTGTTCACATTTAGAAATATGTGAGGGGATACCACAGCAGAGGATATGTCTTCTCTTCCTCTTCATCATGCCAACCTTTCTTTGAAATACCACATATTATTCATCAGAAAGGTATTAGAGTGCATTTAAAATCATTCCGTGAGTGTCAGAATATTTACTATGTAATGCTCAGATTTCCACTGTCACATGCTTGTGCTCAAAATTGTGAAAAAAGTGATGATGCCATTACACTTCCTCAGCCCATTCTTTTCTTTCATCACCTTTCATTTTCAGTTCTTTATTTAATTTCATTTTGTTAGAATTTCTCACACAGATTCTGACTCCTTCACTCACAGGTGGTGAGGGATACCAGTAAAAGAGCTCATTAGGGGGAAATCTACTGTCATTGGAAGTTTGTGTCAAACCTCCTGATGTCTTCCCTGCACACTGAAGGTAATGAGAATTGAGGGGGTATGCATCACTCTGATCTCCTTACTTATCACTAGTAAGTGTGAGTAAAGCAATTTTGGAAACCATACTGTACATTTTTTGGGGGAGGCAAGAATGAATAATTTAAAGCTTTTTTCTTTGGCTTTGCTCTGAACACTGTTTTAAGAACATACATGAGAACTAGTGGTAAACTAAGGAAATACATATCTTAAAAGTGTTTCCCTTTATTCAAACCATTAGCTATTTCTGTGCCAGACAGACTCCCAGGACAATACAGTGTCAAAAGACAGCCTGTCTGCATGTCCAGATTATTTCCAAAGCTCTGAGAATTGGCTGGGGTAGAGGGGAGTGGGAGTGTGGGCAGCTGATACTGACCATGGAAAGTGTGACTGCCCAGGGAATATGCTTTACCTGCATCTCCCATTAGGGAAAGATGGGGCAGTTGGAGCTCATGCAGCCTCACTTTGGCTGAGCTGATGCTTTATTCATGGAGCTTCATGTTCATTGAAGTTAATAGCATTAACTAAAAGGGGTTAAATTTCTTGCTTTTTCATCTCTCATCACACCAGTGCAAGACCAGACACAGTTTAGTGCTTATTACTGAAAGCTTATTTTCTGAGAAATGACCAAGATACAGTGTAAAAAGAAACCTAAAACTGAAACTCATATTTTTTTTAAGACATCTTCTTTTCACAGATTCCTTTAGTGTCAATTTCAATTTAGATGGTAATCTCATTTTTGCTTTTGGGGGGAGTGTGAATTGAAACCTGTGTGATTTGAAGCGTAACATAAGGGCTCATGTTATATTAAGCTCCTATTATAGAGTGGATCATATCAACATAAACAGCATCTATCAGGGTCTTGGAAAAGTGCTGCAGGAACATTTCACATGACACTTTAAAGAGAGTCTAGATGGGGGAAGAACTTGGTTTCTTTTGCTTAAACTAGCACTGCAAAACAGAAAAAGAGAAAAGGGAGGAAAAAGGGGCAAAAGCAAAACAAAAAAAAAATCAAAATGAATGGAGTAAATGAATTACTGTTCTAAAATGGAAGATAAAAGAAAAGAGCTTGCCAAATATAAGAGAGGGTAAAATCTTGCTTTTTAGATAGATCAAAGTAATTAAAATTAATTCCATTGTTTTCTGCAAATTCTTTCATATTTGCACTAGTCTAGGTGACAGATGGAATTAGTCAGGCTTTACATCAGTTGCACTGATAGCAGAATTTGTCTCCGTAACACTGCGAGAGGGTGGGCTGTCTTTCAGTGCAAAGAATCCTCCTACTGATCCAACGTTTTTCCTCCTTTGTTTGTCCTTAGCTCCTCATATTAGTTTTAAATTCCTTTTATTCACTCTTTCCTTTTCTTCCCTAGTCTGTGTAAAAGATTCTGAATCATGCTGCGTTACCAGTTTCCACTCCCACATTTTAGATTTATTTTTACAACCCTCCTACCTTTGCAGTAATTCTTCTCAATGCTGTTCCCACTATACCAGCATCTGCTGCTTCCTATCCCCCACGCACTCACACTGTCGTATCAAACACTGGACTTTTACTCGAACAAAAATGCTAGCACACTACAAGAAGCTGAGGTGCACAAGTTCTTCTCTTATACAGATTTTACTGACTTTTCAATGCAGCTATTATCTCAGTTTATTCAGTAAATTTTTCCAAAGTCTTTCCATCATAAGGAAATTTGTGATGCCTTTCCAAGAGGATATGAAGTCACCACATTCTCTTTTGGTCACATTTTCAACAAGAAGTAACACTGCTAAGTGAAATACCATTCT
>VYZQ01020496.1:0-18377 GCA_013400655.1 Mystacornis crossleyi
AAAAATTAAAAGCTAATAGGTAAGAGATGCACACTGGGGATTCAGAGGGCCCTGATCTAGGGACAGGGAAGGTCTCATTACACCTGGTGAGCCCTTCTTCCTTTCACTGCTAAATCCCACTCTTGGGCATCCCTTCTGGAAGGCTGAGGTTGGTAGTGTTTGCACTGCTTTGAAATGCAAGTCTCCCGCTTTGTTTGTTTTTGAAATGGTTTGAAAGGGAGGAGCAGACGTCCTTGGCTACTAAAGCTGAGCTTTCCCAAAACACAAGCTGCTGCTCTTTGTTTGCTTCTCGTTAATTAGCTGTGTGTCTAATTAGTGACAGGTTCCCTTTGGCTTTCCTGAAACCAAAGCCGCTCCATGTCAGTAGAGGTCCATCAGGGGACTTGTCAGTGACCGAATGGTTTCCAGCTGCTCTGGGGCTCTCCTCAGGAGCGCGGTGCACACACACTGCCACTTAGCCCCGAGGGACTGCTGATAGCCAAAGGAGATACCAGTCCCTTTATCTGCACTGGACCCCTGATTCCGGGCAGATCCAATCTGTAATATCCTAATTCACATCACATCCTAATTCACTGTGGAGACAGTTTCACAGCAGGATAGGAAACAGGGGCTCATTTTCTAAGCCTCTGCTCTAATCCACTTTCCCTTCCCAGTGTTTTGCTCTGACACTTTGGTCAAGATTCACCTCAGTTACTGCAGTCCAATAACACTAAGTTCACCGGAGGGTGAAAAACCACTTTTCAGCTGCACAGTGCATCACTCAGCTTTCAGGGCACTCACTGTAGGATACTGTTATTGCAGTTTGTTTATTTAAACTGAGGTGAGCTTGGCCTGTTACCAGCTTTAAATTCACCTTTTTGGGGACTCATTGAAAAATCCCTTCAGCTGTACATGCTGGTGTGAGAAAGAGGAAGGACACAGACTCGCACCATCCCAGGGGACCGCTGAGACTGTTTCTCCCCCACGAACACGCTTCCTGCTCTTCTCTGCTCACTTCCCCCCTATGGGTTTCCATCAGCAGATCCCTAAAGAGAGAGGAGTTTATTTAATTCCCTACTGATGCCAGATCCTGTTGGTGCCAGAATGATTGATGGGCAAGCACCATGACTGACGGGAAGATGCACTTTCAATTAGCTGTGTGGGCCCCTTCCCTCTCCTGCTCTCGCTCCCCAACGTCCCTCTGGGGCAGTGCCCTCATTGCAGGGTTTCTCTTTGTACCAGAATTCTGTATCACCTACCCTCTCTTGTATCAGCAGCACCGTTTTACATAATATATGGTTTATTTTAAACATTGGCAAAGCTGAACATGGAATTGTCTTGGACATTAAACAACCCCCAAACCCATCAACCCCAGGCCACCAGAGAAGACATTTCTCCCAAAAGCCAAAGGGTTCACAGCATTTAATTCAAAACCTCTCTGAAACCCAAGGTCTGTGATACATGGCAGATGACAGCTCCAGGGACTCATGGAGCCAGGAGAAAAAGGAGAAAAAAATCTTTACATGGTTTTGACTCCTGTTTTGCAGTGACCACTCTAAGACTGGGCTACATACAAAAACTGGGATTACTCCTACAAAACACTATCAAATGCAAGGGAGATGAGAATTCACCCTATTTGATTTCTTGTTTCTGCAGAACATGTAATATCTTAGCTCTCGCTCTCATTCTTGGTTAACAAATCCAACCCCTGGCACAGCCATGCGTGCAAATACGATGGCATAAAAACATCAAAAGAGCATTTTCATTGCACCTTTTCAAAGGTGAGTTATTTGTGGTTTTTTTCAGGTTGCACTAGAAATAATACAGTTCCTGGAAATATATTCCTTCACCAAGATTTTCCATTAAGAAAAAACAGTACAATCTAAACATTGACTGCAGCCCAGAAGACTGAAACCATTTTCCCGTGTCAGAGTTTTAGCAATAGCCAGATGTGGATGAACAGCAGGTGCCAACAGAAAACATCAGATCTGAGCTCACATGCTCTTTACCAGCCAAGTCTAAAGCATCCAGCAAGGTTTTTATTTCACTTCCCACAGTAAAGGTGATCTAGTCAGTAAAAGTGGTGTGGAGATGAGAGAAATCAGGGCAGTAATGAAGAACTACACTACTCTGGGACAATTGACTCCAGAAACAAAAGCATTGGGCTAAGTTGAAGAGATATGTAGAGAGACTTTGCTGGTGATATATGGGAGATATGAACATCTAAGACTTCCTCTACTGATCAAATAAAGCTGTTCTCAGGAACTTATATGACATTAAATCATGGTCAGAGAAACTTATCTTAACCTAAATCCCCTGTGAATGGTTCTCTGTGCCCCATTCCTCCATCTGCAAACAGGGTTTGATCATTATAGGTATATATATAATATATATAGGTATTTCCAGTAGATCTACACNNNCACATTACAAAGCTCACACCTCCCAATCCACTGGCTTTATATATTTCCAGAAGCACTGTTGTCTTCTGGAATTTACAAAGCATCTTGGATTCAATTCTGGAAACCCACATCTAGAGCTTGCCTAGAATATATATGTAATCAACAAATTTGAGACTAACACTTCCGTATGGCTGGTACAGAGATTCCTTATTTATACAGACTAAACAGCATGCCAGTATCAATAGCAATTTAAAACAGTTACATAATCTATCATTTCCAGCAATGAACCAAATCTTCCTTGTTTTAGACACAACATAACTCAAAGTCAGTAACATTACGCGTGTACTGTTCGAGGAAGAACACTCTAGAAGACTGGAAAGAAATAGCCTCTAATAGAGATCCTTTCCTACATTTCCACATGGAATAAGAAACCCCAAAGTATGTCTCTACTGCAGCCTTCCAGCTTCTGTTGCTTTTCTAGTTCAAGTTAAAAACATGCCACAATCCATAGAAATGCATGAAAAAGAAATCAAACACCTGACATACTTGGTTTAGGATTTAAGTGGCGTGTATAAGCAGATGTGAGACTTTCCTGTATTACTCATTGCTCATCACTGGTCAACTACAGTTGGGAAAACAACAGGAGGAATTAAAATGGGACAGAAAACCATAAAGGAACAAAAGGAATCAGTCAGCCTAACCCCAACCTCAGTTACAGCATGTGAACCTGGAATAAGTCTGCTAAAATCAGTGCTACTCCTCCAGACTTACACACATGAAACAGAGATTAGGAGGTAGTTCTGACAATAAACCAGAAGATGTGCATATCTTCACTAGTTTCACTGCAGCTGGTGTACTGCAACACATGCCTCTGGTAGGGAGATGCTATAAACAATTGAAGCCGGACAGTCAGAACTGGTTTGGACTCCAAAGGTTGGACTGCTTCTTACGGGTTGCGCTCTGAGGGATGGCAGGCTTGTCTACACACTGCCTGCTGAGCAGTCTGAAATGAAAAGAGAATCTGGCTTCACTCTCCGCTGTTCATCTGCTGGGAAAAGAATTTCCAGGGAAAAAAAGAAAATATATTTCTTCTTCACTTTCTATCAGCTTTCCCTGCAATTACACATGGCTTAAATCTAGTGCAAAGGAGGGACAGGGAAAAGGGAAATAGGGTTGTCTTTGGAGAAGCAACTTAATTATGTGCAATGTTGAGCCAGATCCTACCTTAAAAAGGCCATACTACAAGGAGTTCAGCAGGCCATGAGGGAAATAAGAAACACAAGGAAAAAGGAATGCCTTTTTAGATACCCCATGCTTTCGAAACCCAGGGCAAGAAGCCTATAAGGAATGCTATTAGTGCCAGCCACTGCAGCTCATCTGGCTTCAAAGCTGCTCTTGCAACACTACAGGTTTTTTCATCTGTATCAATAGAAAAGAGCAGTAAACAGTTCTAGCAGAGCTGTGATGGTCCAATTTGGGATGGAGTTAGAAAAAGCTAAATGCAGGCTAAGTAGGGACTGCTCCCAGAGCCAGTACTAATTCCTAAATAACTTGTCTCTTGATCTACTAGAAATTCACACTGGGAAATGCTGCGCTCTGACGCAGAGATGTGTTCCCTGTGAAACACCTCCAAGATCACCTGTAACATGAAGCAAAGGAAAGGCAGAAGGATCTGATCCGACCACTGACCCTGACAACAACATTTGTTTCAGCCACCGCAGCAGAGATGAGCGGGCACAGTCCTGTCTGTGCGTGTGAGCCCCGTGGGCAGGTAATAGGATTCAGAGAATCCTTTTACGAAGCAGCCTCTTGAGCCATTCCCTCAGTCTGGCTGGCTGAAATGAGCAACCGGGTGGATGTTCCGGCTGGGGACATTTCTATCCAATGTCGGAGAAATCTGCCCCAGAGCAGGACGTCCCTTTTCCTCGCCCGCTGGCCGGTGGAAGTGGCAGAGCAAGCGCATCCCAAGGACTGTCACCAGGTTACTGGTGCCCTCTGCCGACCAGCGGGAGGAGGGAGAGCCTGATGGGATAGCGGGAGGAGAAAGATCCCAGGCCTCTGCCAGTCTGCGTGGAAAGGCCTCAAACACAACCTACAGACCACACTTTGGCCTAAGTTTCCTCCCCTCTCCCCAGTCTGACCCGGTACTCCACACAGCAACACATCTGCAAAGGGACCACATGGTCACTGTGAAATCATGTGCATGAGATGATTGCAAGTGTCATTCTGAACCTCAGCCCTCCAACCAGCGAAGGTATTAAAAAAATCATCAGCATCTGTGTGTCCATCTTCAGTGAACACCCCCTCAGCACACACTGAAGTGCATCAGCCCCTGCAGTCCTGCACCACAATGGGGCAGGGGAAGTGCAGTGTGGCCCAGGAGCACTTTGTTTGTTCTGAGTGAAAGAGGGGATTATCTGAGTGGGGCTAAACAAGTGCCTTGAAGATTCAAGCAATGTCCAGAGACAGCTGAAAACAAGCTGGACTGCAGTCACTCTGATGGCAAAAGATAAAGGGGCTGATGGCTTAAAGAAAAGGGCTCATTGCACAGGAGAAATGGAGGGTAAATTGGTCTTTTTATTTCCTGCTCATGTCAGTTGGGGATGTATTAGGAACAGAAGAAGAACCCTAACAAAGAGCTCCTATAGGCCAACCAGCGGGCTCAGAATTTGGGAGGTTCAGGTCTGCAGGGACCCCATGGCTGCCTTGTCACACCTGCCCAGCTGCGTGTGGGCTTGGGGTTTGACTGCAAGGTGGAGCTGCCTGGGGACTACTGCTTTGACTGGAAGGACAGCTTCCCCCCCGAGGCTGATGAAGGGGCTGAGGAGAGAGGAAGAGGAGCTCTTTGCTAAAGTATACCAGCCTCTTGTGGCAGAGCCAGTCAAGCAAGAGGAGCTGCTGTAACTTTGCCCCTGCCCCATCAGGTTTTTTTTACAGGACAGAAACATTGCTCTCTTAGCACAGCCTCAGGAGGGACAGCACACGGCTTTCAGGCCCCACCAGCTCTGAAGAACAAGCACTTGCTGGCAACCCTTCAGGTCCAGCCCATCCCTGTACCCAACAGCCGAGGAGCAGCTGGAGCAGGCTCAGAGCACCTGCACTAGACCCCAGAGCCACATTACTGTTTACCACACAGAAAAGGGTGAATCAGCCCTTCCAGACTGATCTGCCACCCACAGCAATATTTTATTCACTTTGTTTGTTAGGGTGTCACTGGGCTGAAGGAGCCTTTTCCCTGACCTTGCTTGAAGCCAGCTGACCTCAATAAGAGCCCTACTTCCTCACCTGCCTCAGTGCATGTACGTGTGCATCATTCACTGCATCCCACACTTTAGGTGCCAAAGAAGAGCACTGGCCTTGGCATCTGCTCTGCAGGCCCAGGAGGTATGCACTGAAAGGCACCTGCTTTCAGGCTCTGGGAACAAGCCTCTCAGGTCTCCATTAGAGGAGGCGATGACAGTTGCACTTATACAGGTGACTAGGTTTCGCCCATAAGAGACAGGCAGAAGGATGCTTTAGCGAAGGGCACACCAAAGAAGTGCACCTTCTCTTGGCTAACCTCTGCCCCCCTGGTCCTTGCCACCCACAGTGAGCTAGGGGTGTTCCCTGAGGTAGAGCAACCAGTTCTGGTGGCAAAAGCTTGGCTTGTTGTCACAGAGCAAGAGCCAGAACTTGAAATAAACTGTTCTTTATAAAAGCACTTTCCTGCATGTTTTCCCTTTGGTGGCACTGCAGCACCTCCCCTTCCCAGGTGCCCTCTCCTGGACTGGACCTCAATTAACTCACAGCCTCAGGCTATAAATCAAGTCAGTAAAAGGGGCTGTAAAATAAACATGAACAGATCTTCCCCTTTCCATTCAAACGTACTGAAGTGGCAAAGCCTTTTCCAAGCAGAGCTTGGACACCCTGTACTTCACTGGCCTCACAAGAGGGAATCCAATGTGCTCATACGTTAATGGAGGTGACCTGGTCACTGGGATGCAGGCAGTGTTAGGAAGTGCCCCATGGCTTGGAGGTCAGCCTCAGGTTATTCGGAATTTCCATGGGGTGGACAGTTCTAATTTACAGCTCACAAGAGTTGGAAAATATTTTAGAGAGGGAGGTTAAATAAGCAATGTTGTTGGGTTTTATTAAAAGGCCTGGCCTACCAGAACATAAAAGCATACATTTCATCCAGCAGACCTACCTGACACCTCAAATAAGGAAGAAAAGTAGATCTTCAGCACTGGAGCCAAAATCTGCTCCAAGGGATGCCCAGGAGTTCAGTAAAGTTGGCTGTGTGACACTGTCAACACAAAGGACTAAATTCTGCTGTCAAAGCAGCAACCATGAGAACTGTGACCTTTTCAAATCATTTGCAAAGGAAGAGAACAGAGGATATATAAACCATTGTTATTTGTAGTGCTCCAGTGTCTAAAGTTTCCAGCTGAAAACAGGGCCACAGCATGCCAGGTGCTGTAAGCCAAAGTGAGAGAAACACCCTGCTTTGAAGTAGTGAAATCTCTGTAGGCATGAGGGGGTAAGAAGATACTGCAAGGAGAACACAGCTTTGGCCTGGTTCTCCTGATCCACCCAAGGCCCTGTATACCCTCACTGGGCAATAGAGCAGGATAACCCCTTCAAAGGCTGTTTGGAACAGTCTTTTAAAGTAAGATGACCCAATTTAGGGAAAGTTCTGCCTTTCAGCCAACTCTCCATGCTGTCCAGCAGCACAGCAGCCTCACTCATCTGGTCTACAGAAAAGAAACCACCTTTATTACTCCAAATCACTGCCAGTTCCCTCCATGCTCCAGAGCCTGCATCAAACATTTTTATAGCCTTAAAAGCCATATGGAACCTTGAAATACATTATCCACCTTCCTGGGTCAAAACCAGCAAAGTAACAGTAACTCCCCAAATCCTTGCACTACCACACCCTTTGGAAAACCTCCATCTCCCTTGTAGCTCATAATCCAGCCCCACGGAGTGTCTAACTCATAAGGAGACTGTTTGCTTGGAGCTAAATCCTCTGTGTATTATCACTAAGAAATGGATGAGGCAACTGTAGCCTGTTTTCATCAGCAGAGGGTCCAAAGCCTGTTCCGAACTCAGCGCTCCTTACGTTAGGGAGTGAGTGAGCACATGTGCGCACACGCAGAGTGGAATGAGAAGGGTTAAAATCCTTAGGTCTATCCTTTTGTGACCTCTCTTTCTGTTATTGTTGGTTTGCAAAGAAGTGCTCATTCAGAGAAGCAGGTGAGACATCTTTAGAGTCATGAGACAGATCAGAAGATACAGAAAAAAAGAGTTCAAGAGAGGAAGAAAAACCTGAAGGGGACTGAAATCTTCCTTCAAGTCTTTGTCCCTCCTCTATAAATGGGGAACTATGACAATGCTCCTGTGGTTTGTCCAGTTAATTATAGAACAATATGAGAACCTGGGCTGTGATGGATTGGTGATTTACAAGATAGGAGTGTGAGATCGGAGAATGGCAATTACATGAGTGCTTCCACACTGCCTGTATAACAGAGTGTTTGACTAAGGAACAGAATCCTTCGTATCTGCCTTCCCCTGATTATCATCAGATAATCACAGAGCCAAATGCCTCACAGGCCCAGGTAAACAACATAGTTTGGCTTCACTCAATCTGGACGGGATGCCCGTTATCCTTTCCCCCACCCGGTCCTGGAGAGGCACCTAGGGAGAAGGTGCAGCACTGGCAACTGCTCACCTTCCCTGCAGGGAGTGGATGCCCAGGACCAAGATAAGAATCACTGAAGTAAGGCCACAGGCAGGGGACAATGGCAGGGCTTGGGCCACAAAGCCATCCATCACTTGGGAAACAAAGCTGTTGTCAGCAGGGGCGGCTGCATCCTCCAGGCATGTCAGTTGTCGAGTGAGTTGGATGACAGGCACGTCAAGGGCTGAGGAGGCCTCCGGGGAGATGCCACGAGGAGAAGAAAGACCATACAGTGATTGTCGCTACTCCGCACCAGTGCCAGGAAAGGCCACACTGCTTCACAGGTTCCTTCCAGGTGAAGAAAGCATGAATCTCTTGATATCAGGTTTGATTTTTCTTAACTGAAGTATTTCTCCAATAGTTGAGGGTGCAGCACTTTTCCTTGGCACAAGGGAGGACTGTAACTGCACAAATTAGGGCCCTTCATATTTCCTGATCAAAAAATCCAGGCTCAAAATATTCAGGGAATTTTTTTTCCCTCTTTTCTGACTGGTATGAACGTTTCCTTACAGTCTCTAAATACCCATACAAGAATCCCCACTTGCCTACAGCTCATTTTCCAGCTCTGTGGCTGGCAGCTAACTGATACAAGTTTGCTCCAGTTGCCCCATCATAAAATAGAGGAACACTGGAGAGTACTGATGGCTCCACAGAGGGGTTGCAAGGGAAGGGAGCTCTAGGGTGGTATACACATCTCCTTCACACTTTATGCATATCCCACACTATTAATTAGGGCTTGTCTGAGGAATAGTTTTTTTGATGAGCCTCTTCAATGATTACTCTTATTTCAGAGTAACAAAGTAGCTCAGTTTGACTTCCCAACCCACTCAAGCCTAATCACCCCTTGTAGACAAGCCCTTGCACAAGTAGCTTGGCATATATGTAGTTCCACCAAATGATCCACCTTGAGGGAACAAGCAGATTTCCAGCAGGTCTGGCTTCCACATGAAAAGTGATACAAGAAGAGTCTTTCCGAGTTCAGTATTGGCCAGAAGACAAGAATGAAACACGCGTTTATGATCATTTCAGAAGCTTCAAAAGAAGCCTGGTTCAGAGAATGGGCAAGAGTTTGAAGGGGAAGAGGGGAAACACGTGTCCTATTTGAAGTGTAAGGTCTCATTTTTTTATTAAGCCATCTTAGCCACTCTTAACGCATGCACATGAAGTGTCAGCCCAGGGCAACATGCAGAGTAGTTCATGATGCACATATTAGAAGTTAAGACATCCCAGAGCTTGGAAACTGCTGAATTCAGCAATGTGGTCTGAGCTCATTGTAAAGAAAGATTAAAATGGAGATGAGAATCGGAACTTGGACTCACAAGTACCAAGGTTTAGAGCAGGGTACATCTCGAATTATAAGCTGCTCTGTCTCCTTTCTTTCTCCTCATTGCAGCTCCTGGGACTTGCCTTCTCTGTGTCATGTTCAGTGACTTTTTGCTTATTTTTCTGCAGTCGGGAGAGATGCCACAAACCTGGAGCTGGGCCCTTCTACCCATTAATCAAAAGCTACAAGTGCTCTGCAGGGAGACAAAACCTCCGTGTGTTTTCTCTGATATTTCTGGAGCACGGCATGGAGGGCAGGGGGGCTGGGCCAAGGACCCCTAGTTAGATTAACATTTTATTCAGAGACCTATTAATCAAAGTCAGAAGTGGCGTGAAGCAGCACCAAGGGAGAAAAATAGCTGGACAATCAAGGCCTTTTCAAAAAAAAACCCCCAACCAACCAACCCCCCCCCCCCAAAAAAAAAAACTCTCAGCTTGTCCTGATTTACTGCAACTCACTCACAAAACTAGGTGAGAAAGGGGGGATTTGCAGGCTCTATCCAAACAGGAGTGGACCATACAGGTAAATTCTGGCTTTTTTCACATTAAGCAAACAAATTCTGTATCCTGCCCTCAGCACCAGTCAAAAACGTCCCTATCTTTCTTTCTCCAGAGCATAACGTGCTTTCATGCAAGCTTATACCTTTTAATTATTATTTTTGGAAGACCGCACAATTACACTCCTTTTTCTTACAAGGAAAGGCAGGCACAGTTAACGGGAACAGGCCTGGCCAGCATTCTGCAGGGCCTTTTGGGGAGGAGATAAATGACCTTAACAGCACGACACGGACAGGAGTCAGGCTTGTATGTGCTGGGAGCCTGAACAACACCGTGTTTGTTCCCTCTGGCACTAGCACTAACTCATCACGAGACGAAGCACAGGGACACAGGTGATATGAGCCTGAAAACACAAAGATGCACTGGGCACAGTGCAAAAGGGGTACTTTGTTTTAAGATAGAGATCAGTCAGGGAAGAATTCAACACTCAACTCTACAGTTTGCCCCATGAACACAGCCACTGAAGCTCTGCATGTCTCAGTGGGAGTCCAGTCCATCCGTGACTTCTGTCTCCTGAGGCTGTTGGAGGATGCTACCTCAAGGACCTCTGAAACCTCAAGGCACAGAAGGGAATTGGGCCCCATGACCCCAAAGGGTGATAGCATTAGGAACATTGTTCTGTAGGGGCTCGGCCAGTAGAATCACATAAATTAAACAGTTCCCAGAGGAAAACCTTGTGCTTTCCTCTGAAAGTGGGGCAAGCCTCCTGGAAGACAGAGGGCGAAGACGAAGCTGGACAGCAACATGATGACCAGTCATGTCAAGAAGTTCATGGGAACCTATAGCAGCTGCCTGACACAAAGACAGCTTTGCCACAAGGAAGAGGAGGTGGGGAAAACTGTATGTGTACATTCTCTGCCCAGGAAAAACCAAGGCACCTCCAGCAGCTTTGGGTTGGTTTTCTCCCATGGTGAGTTCCTGGCAGCTGATGACAGCAAGGAAACTTAGGGAACTTGATCCCTTCTCTCTTCCTCAGGCTTCTGCCCCCTCCAATCCCAAAACACAAGCATATGGAGGAAGAAACAGATTTTTCCTGTACAGATACATAAGACGTCAGGCAAGGAGAGGCTTGTGGAATGCACAGCCCAGTGGATCTAGTTTCCCAGAAAGTCTGGCCTGGTCTTAGCGGAGGGTTAATTAACTCTGGCAGCTCAGAGCTGGAAAATGTCCACTTCAGGCACTGGAGTGCCTGGCCACGGGTGAAGAGAGGGCCACGCAAACCATAGGGGCAAAGGTCCATCTGCAGACTCACATAAAAAGCTTGGCTGGGCTTGTGCCTGGGTCCTGTGGGAGGAAGACAAGAAAGATTTAGCCAATTGCTATAGCCATGCAGGGTCTTGTGGGTGCAAGGGGAGAGCAACAAAACCACAAAAGAGCTAGAAAAACACAGCCATGCCAGGCGTAGGTGGAGACACATTATCATATGAGGCAGGCGTGCACTCTGCCCTCCCTTCTCTGGGCATCACAAGTGTCTTTGTACCTCAGCCTCCAGAGAAAATGGCTGAGGGCTTGATGGGGCTTAGAGATACATTCCTAAGTGGGTGTTGGGGTTCACAAGTAGGGAAGCCAAGTGCATCACTGCGGCCTAACAAAGAAATGAAGTTACTCCAAGGCCATGCAGACCTGATGAAAGCAGGATTTGGCTTCCCTTGCACACTGAAAGAGGACACTGTCCCATATCTCTGTGCACGCTTGAGTGAAGTGTGTTCAAGACAGGAGAGCTCTGTTCCCACTGCTAGTTTTGCACATTGCCAGACTGCAGGATACATTTCATGGTCAACAAGAGCAAAGTCAGAGAGATCTCTTCCCAGTGTAGCAGCTCCCAGCTGTACATGAAAAAATGCAGTTGTTCCCTGTTATTCCTCTAAGTACCTAGGATCTGAGTATTTTGAGAAGACTCCAGGCAGCATTTTACAAGACTTCTGTGAGGTGGCAGCAGCTGCCTATGTAGGCCCAGGGTCTGGAGAGAGACACTGCTTCCCAGACTCTGGTGTCAACCTGTAATGCCAACTCTTCCATCCTCTGACTTACTGAAACCTAGAGGGAGCTTGGCAATTAGCTTAACCATGAAGAACAGGAGAACACAGTCCCTCTTCTCCAGTGTGCCAGTTATTGAGAAGGAAGCAAGAAGAGCTACATGCGAAAGATACACCTTGGGCTGTGCATCCTTCCCTCTCTCATCTGAGGAAGGTGGTGTGAAATGCGGGGTGTTCAGTCCCAGCTCTGCTGATGACGTGTTCTGGGAGAGGAGTTTCTCTGTCTTTGCAATAGGTGCAACAACTGGTATCCAGCTTGGCAAAGCCATCCAAGATCCACTGAGGAAAAGGATCTATGAGACAGCTGTTGTTTTACTGAGTATGTTCCTCACACTCCCTAAAACAGCAGGTTCATCACAAGGTAGGGAAAAGGACGAACAGTGCCTGGAGATATTTTGAAGTGTCCCACCATCCAAAAGATAAGAGACCAAATCCTTTATGCTGTCTTAGGATAGAATAAGGAGCAAGTGGGGAGTTTACCTATCTGCCGGGGGAAGCTGCTGTGTAGCAAAAGGAGGGTGAGAAATTAACACAGAATTTCTGTGATTCCTTGGCTTGCTACTCAAGCTAAGTATCACAGCCTTAAATATTTGAAGGAAATACTAAACCGAAACAAAGGAAAGTAAGGTTCAAATGGAATTGTTTGCAAAGAATAGGGAAGAAAAAGAGAAGGAACACAGGCCAGAAGGTACTGGACAAGCCAAGGAAAACATTTCGAGAACACCATGCCACTTAGTGCAGTCAAATGTATTTCAAAAGCAAAGAAATAGTTTTCCAGAAGTTACTGCATAGCCCAGCTGTAGGCAGGAGGTATACTGTCGCCCCTGCTTTGAACCAGACATATCCTCTCCTTCTGCCCAGCATTTTTAACTCACAAATTTCAAAGCACTTGCAGATGTTCAAACTTAGCGTGCTTCTGAGATTAACTTTCTAGATTAAGTTTCCTGATAACTCTACTCAATAAAATAGACTTCAGCTTTTTCCTTCTGCTCACAAAGGTCCTGCAAAAGCTGCTTTGCTATGAAGTACTCATGGCAGCCCACAAGTTCTACTATTTACCTCTCCATTCCAAGTGCAGCAGCTCAAATATATTTTATGTTTTATTTTATGTACAACTTGGCGCAGACTTGGGTATGGTGACTCCAATAGAAGATCCTTCCTTTCCTGTGCTCTGAAATAGGGCTGGATTAGCCAGAAAGGTAGGAGGGCAGGGCAAGAGGAGAGAAAGCGAGCGCCAAGACAGGCAAGGGAATCCTGGCATTCCTCTCTGAGCCTGTAACCAGATCCTCCCTCCTCTGTTATTCTTGCTCATTCTCCATCTGTAGGAATTGCTGAGGAGACAACTAGGCCAGCTCGGTACGCAACAACTGATTCAGCGTTTGTAAATACTCAGCAATCGGCCCAGATCAAGTTCTTGTTTCCAGGAAACTGCCCATCAGGTCTACTCCTTTTTTCTGCTCACTCCTGGTCTTTTCCAGGTCATGTGCACAGACTTCATCCTGAGGGCTGTTTGCTGGCAGCGCTGCAGTGAGGTCCTTCCTTAGCTGAGTGAGGAAACCTTTTCCAGGCAGCTCACAGTGGAAAATGAACAGCCAGCAGGGAATGCTTCCATACACCTGCCAGGGACATCTTCATCTTTGTAGAGCTCAGGTCAGACCTTCCTGGTTCAGGGAACCCAAGAGGAAACTGCCAGGTGAAGAGTGGCCCATTTCATTCCATATGAGGATCATGGAGGAATCCACTCGTGGCCCGAGGATGCTGGAGAATTGCTCTAGAGAAGACAGTGCCCCATGGCATAAGCCATGAGGGCACTGGTAGTTGTACTAACAAAGACCAATTTACCCCATCCTCCTCTTCCTGTTCACTCTCTCACCACACACAATGGAAGACACTTCGGCTGACGGAGCCTCCTCGCTGTGCAAGATACAAAGCTGGTGGAAACCATTCCAGGAACTATTTTTTTAACATGAAACCTCAACTTGGCATGACCAAGGAACAGTTGGTATACACATCTATTTTTAAGACACGGATTTAAAAATACATAAATCAGTGGACTTGTTTAGATGTCTGTTTTCCAGTTAACATATACTGAAGCTCCAATTTTTGGATTAGAGTTATTTTTCATTTAGAAAGTCAAGTGTGTTGCTAATAGGCGGGTGAGCATGAAGATGAATGCACCAGTTGTATGCTCTGGGTTTCAGCTGAATCACTTCCAAGATAGATTTTTCAGATTTTTTTAGATTTTTTTTTCCTCTAAGATGGGAAACATCCAAGATAATCTCCCATCCCACATGGATTTCACAATTTCCCATCCCTGGGAACGTAGAGTGCCTAGTACATGGGGCCCTGCAGACATCTACAGATAAAGGCAAGGCAAGGTAGGAATGCTGGAAACTCACAGACAAACGGGGATTGAAATTACATGCTAATTTTTCCACAGCTAATTAATCACTGGAACAAGTTTAGGGAATACAGTGCCCAACCTTCATCCCAATTTTCTTTCATTTTGACAGGACTCAGATGCTTTCTGTGGTTTTAGAAATACTTGCCTTACTGTCCATAACTAATGTTACACTACCAAGACACGCCTAATCCAGTGCTCTTGCCCCACAGCTGGGCCTCCCTGCATGGGATCTTCTTAAAGATTCCTCTTGGCAGTTTGTGTGCATGGCCCAGCGCACGCTTCAGAGGTTCATTCAGTGAACCCTGGCTTTACTGAAGTCAGTGGCACAACAGACCAGGGCTAGGATTTCGCTCCACTGCCTTCAGGTTTCACACGTTTTCAGCAGTTGCACCTCCAAATTATTTTTTCCCTGCACATCTGGAACACGAAGTAGGCCACTGGATCACTGCAACACAGACCAACTTACCCACAGCTGACTTCTCCCAGAGTGTGAACTCCACCACAGAGTTCTGCATTCACTGAGGAGCTTCCTTTCAGATACACACACAGGAAAATAAACCTCATTATGTATTTTCAAATTACAGACACTACAATGCCCTGTCTCTCCATCTTTACCTGACGTAAGCATATCTCTTTATTCCTCTCAACACAGAAATGGAAACCAATACAGTTGTTTTTTGGGGGTTTTGTTGTTTTTTTTGTTTTTTTTTTTGCTCAGGCCAAATCCAGCAATGGACAAAATATAAAACACTACCTGATGTGCCGTAGGAAACTGCATGGAAATTTGCACACTGAAATTCACACGCAGCACTTGGAGAGAGTTTCCCTTTATTTAGGCAGCACAGAAATTACAATGCTGCTTCTCGTGCTCTTTGAAGTCTCAGGAAAAAAGGAAAAGAAGCAAAGGGATCATTCAAATGCTTTTCTTGATGGATTGTGGCAAGAGCAGACGACAGGAGAGGAAGTAATAAAGAACACAAAGATCTTGCTTTCAAAGCCTCCTGCACCTGATGATCAAATTAATAAGTTTGGTGGTTTTGGTGCAGCTCAGCCATCAGAGAACCAAACATGAGAAAGCAGCAAGCTGTATTTTATGTACAGCTTGGGAAATGCCAACAGCAGTGGGAAGGGTGTGGAAGAGCAGGTACCAACACAACAGGCAAAGCTCACAGCAGAGCTGAGGACGAGGCAAGAAAGACAACAGCAGTTTGGTTAGAAATAAGCAGCCAGCCCAGGCAGGAGGCTTTGGGCTGGACCTGGAGAGAAGTGTTTTAAGGCAGAAAAACACATACAACTGCACAGGGAAATTGCCCTCCACTTTGTCGGTTTTAATGCGGACAAATTCCCTGCAGCACACGGGGATTTATGGAAACTAAATATGAAGCCCAAGTCCCACTGACTGTCATTTTGTCTCATGTCCTCACAGAACAAAGATTTCATGATTTACTTCCCTTCTCTCTCCCTGCAGGAATCAAGGCAGCTGACCTAATATGAAGATTCACCTGTGAGAGGTACAAAACAGCCTGGGGAAAAGCCTTCATTTCACCAGCAGGTTCATTCACAGAGATCACGACACAGCACATAAGGGGGCCATTGTTTCTGGAATAAAATCTCCATTTGAGCTCTCTTCTTTGGCCATGATCAATGGGAGGGAATTAAAGTCTCATCCTGGGAAAAAAACCAGCTTGCTAACACTGTGTTGAAAGATCAGGTAATGGAGATGCAGAGCAAGTGTGGGCACCCACATAATCCCTTGGTGAGCTTGAGAATGCTGGAGGTAAAAGCTCCTGGTGAAAAAAGCTCCCCAAACACAGGGACAACCCTTATCATATCCTACGAGAGACAACCAAGTCAAGGGCTAGGAGTCCGAACAGGAGGTGTTGGTGTTTTACAGTCCTTTGATCCAGATTTCAGCTCCCCACAGCTCCTCCCAGTGCAGGGGCATTTAAATTCCATGAGTGCTTACACAGCTCCCTGTTCAGCCTTTGCATTTTGTGTCCCACAGATGCACAGAGCCAACCCCAATAATTTTGAGCCCTCTGTCCTACATAGCCCTGGGGTATTCTGAGAGCACTTGCCTCCCACCCATCCTCCAGGCACCTTCCCATCTTCAGTGGAAACTGACTGCTCTCACTACTCAGTGACAATGGACAAGGACTTTTTCTACCACCTGCCAAAGGATGGATTTCCACCCTCCAAAACTCATCAAACCGAATACCCACAGAGAACCAACTCTATTTCCACCACAGCCACAGCATCATAATGACCACCTTCCTCCCCCTCTCTGTTTCAGTCTGATGCTTTCAAACACCAACAAGAAAAGGAGCTTTTTACCTAGTTACTGGTTCAAGAAGCAGTGTCTGTTGCTTGGGCAACTAAGTGTGGAGCATCACTGTCAGCCTCTGGGCAGACACCCCCCACACTTGCCTTCATCCTCTCCCAGGCCCAAATCTCGTGTGTATTTTACTAGTCAAAGCAAACAGGAGATTAAAAGCGATTTGCTGCCCTCTCCCGAGCAAGCCCCAGCGATACGTCAGTACTGTAGTGGCTCTGGAGACAGACCTTCCTTCAGTGAGCACAGCTGCTCCTCTGCAAAAGGAATGGCGCTGATGTGGCACCAAGCAGCTGTGACAGGGCAGGTTAGAAGTGATCATCAGCTGTGACAGACGAGGACGGCAGATCAGCTACCCAGCCTGAAATATTTGGCATCCACAGAGGGCATTCCTGGCATTTTGGTTTCATAACTCTCAGGTTCATCTTCCTTTGTGGAAATACAAAGAAATACCTCCCAGCATATTCTGTTCTCAATAGTCGCAAACATTTCAGAGCAGAAGCAGACCATGAGATATATAAAGAAATAGAAAAAAAATTTCTTTTAGATTTAAGAGGGTAATTTGAAAAGGTTTTTTTGGACTAGACCCACTTAGATCTTTTATGTCCTCCGGTAGTACTATCCTGTCCTTCCAGGGAGCATGTAACTTTACCTAGATAAACAGTATGTAAACACACACTATCTTCAGAACAGAACTTAACCCTGCAACTTGCAGCTTTCAAGACACTTCACAAGATAACTAATCTTTTGCAGAAACTTCTTAAATTAAACTGTGCTCTCCATTAAAGTCCTCTAAAATCAGGCCTATGAACCTGAGGAAGCCTCTGTTTTCATATGCAAATATACACATAAAAAAAGTAAAAGCCACTTCTAAACATTTCTAAAATATTTGGTTTCGCATGTACCCTAGGACAGATAACATGTCCCATGATGTGGAATCAACACTGCTTTTCTTGGCACTCTCTCTGGGATGCCCTTCATGCTTCAGTCCTGAAGGGAAATGAAGGGTTTGGAGAAGGCCAGGTAGCCTCATATTCATGACCATGAAAAATGTCTCTTACAGTTTGTAAACAGTGCAACAAATCCCAGATCAGGCTGCCACCAAGGCATCCACTGAAAGTTCTCACTTGAGCACATTCACAGCACACAGCTCTGTCTACAGTGAGAGAGGGATGTGCCATACTTCTCCAGCACTTTCCTCCATACTGTCTTCAAGCACTGCCTCGTCTCCAAGTGCTGCATGGAACTGGCCTGTCAGAGTGACCAAGCCCTGCAGTGGGTGATAATGAGTTGTTGCCTGTGTGTACAGATGTGATATTTTCATCGCATACCTGAGGGTGCAGGACCTATGGAAGTGTAAGTAAAAGAACAGGGGCAGGTTCCCAAGGGTCACGTGGACCCAGGCAGTGTGTAAACAAGGGCCTGCAGCAATCCTGAAGCAAAACAGAACCACTATCACCATATAGTACAAGAACTGAAAAATGTGTTCTCTGTGGGATTATGGGTTAAAATTCTCTAGGCTCCAAAATCAGCTTGCTTTGCTTTCGAGCCTTCTTTTTCTCTGCAAAACATGCAGAAGTCACCATGAAGATAACTGAGAAACAAGGCGTTTGGAAGAAAAAAAAAA
>VYZQ01020504.1:4492-14925 GCA_013400655.1 Mystacornis crossleyi
AAAAAAAAAAAAAAAATCAGAGTCTTTCATATCTCCCATCTTGAAACAATCAGCTAACGGTGGCAATTCTCCTTGGCAAGGCCATGTATGAAGGATTTATGGTCTGAATCCTGAAGGACATTTTCCTCCAGCAGCTCTGAGCCTGAGGGACTAGGAGCCAAGGCACCGGCCACTAACACCGTGCATGTGGACCCTGTCCCCCCCCCACCCCAGCATTTTCCAATCTTCTTTCTTTGCTCCTGTACCAGCCAGTGCTGGCTGGTGACAGGGCCAATGCACTGACTCAGTGTGACAGGCAGGAACCACTTAGAGCAGTGATAGCACCAGGGTCCCATCCTGCTCCTGCTAAAAGCAGTGCCAGCACTCAGGATAACGCACAGCTTGCTCACTCCTGCACTCATACACTCCATCTCCTCTCCCAAAAGGCTTTCCCGGAGCAGCACAGTGCTAAATTCCCACCTCATCTCACTCCAACAGATCTGTGTACTCACACCAAACACATCTTCAGGACTTCCAAAGCTTTTACTTAATCTGCCTGAAAACAGGTACATGAGCCAAGAATTTAGGACAATATTGCCAGTACAAAATACCCCAAAAGAAGGAGATCAGATGTTACACAACTGCTGCTTTTTGCACAGCTGGGAATTTCAAAGGGATTTTATGTTTCAGTTTATTTTTTGGTTTTTCCCATGTGTATTTAACAAACAGTTATAAACCATCTCTCCAAGCAACAGTTCTAATGGTTTAAACAGCCTGTTCCTCTGCAGCTTTTTGGGAAGTCAGTGTAGTCTACCCTATGTGTTGTGCAGTTGCCTTGGCCCTGCTCAGTTAACTTGCCTCCTCCCTGAAGAATTCAGACCTTCAAGTGTGTCATATCCAGGTCCATGCTGGCCTCTTCCAAATATGCAGCTGCAGCAACAGCATTTGGAGCAAGGACATGATCATGCCATCCTCCAAGTTTTCTTGGTCCACAAGCAGTGTTGAGTCCTGGGAAGGCACCTGAACTGGGAAGTGGTGACCAAGCACTGGTGCTTGCAGGAGGAGGCAGAGCAAGTAGCAGCACAGCACATCCCACAAGCATCAGTCTTTGCAGCAGAACTGTCAGGGATGATGGTTTTGGTGTTGGGCCCCCAAAAGTATTGTTCTACATCCTGCTCAGGACTAGTGATGGACATAACACCATTTTGAGAGTACATCAAGTATTTCATCACTCCCTTTCCCTGGAAACTCAGACTGGAAGGTTACAGCCCTGTGCTCTTCCTGTGCAGCTGCACAAACAGCACTGATCACTCATCTGAGGTCAGGATCTCTTCCCACATGGGCAGCATATCCACCCTGTGCCAACAGCCAGGCACAAGGCAGCTGGGCTGTGAGCAGAGCACCTGGAGGGACAGGACTTCCTAACCTCCCCAGCAGCAGATGGGAAGGGAGCAGTAGTAAGGCAGCACCCTGCAAGATGATAGACTTTTCTTCAAAGTCAAGAAAAAGGGCTGGTAGATAAGAGGTGGGCAGGTTTTTGGTGTTGCTGCAGAGGGTCAGGCTGTTTCTGCATTTAGCTGTAACACGTGGCTGTGGAAGAAAGGTATCTATAATGCCTCTGGACATGAGAGGTAGCAGACAGAAGTAAGCAGCAGTGGCAGTGTTGGCAGGGGTCTTGGGGGCTGCTAGAGCTACAAAGTGACAGTTGTGCTGGAATGTTTGCTCCTCGCGTGTCCAAATCACTCGGGATCAGTGGTTCCACTTGCCTCCCCCCAGCAAGAGGGGAGCAAGGGCATTCAAGTTGGCTCAGAGTAAGGGAATATGTTGTGTGAGCAGGAGCAGGGCAGGAGAACTGATACGGTTGTGGCAGCCCAGTGCTGTGGGCACCGTCCCCTGCCACGTGAGCAGTGACCTGTCCTTCGCAGGGCACCTTTGCTTGGGGCTCTGCACATGCACAGCACTGCTGATCACCCTGGTGCTCACCCTCCTTGTCCATCATGGGTCACTTACAACCTCCTGCCCCCAAAAGACACAGGGGAGAGGAGTTCTGCCACATGGCAGCCATCCACATGCCTGTGTCTTTAGCTTTAAAAGAGCAGAAGCCTTTATTCACGGCTTTCTGCAACCCAACATAATTAATTAGTTAGAGATTTGCTGCCCGGGGAAGGAGCTCATGCAGGAAAGCTCTGGCTGCCTTTCTCCCTCCTCTTTCTTCACTCCTTCTCTTCAATAGCCCCACTTGTATGTATTTATTTAGGACATTCTGATCCAGGTGCACTATCAGAGCCTCGGAGCCACCAGTCACCAAGCTCTTTCAAACCATTTTAGCTTATAAGGCAAACACAGGCACTGAGGCTGTTTAGATAAGGGAACAGCAGGAAAAGATGCAGATGGGGCCTCATCCATGGTCTAATAACATCCTCTGTGTTCTCATGCTGTAACAACTTGGCAAAAGGCACAGTGATTGCTATGGGCACAGGGATGGGGCTGCTCTGTGTGTGTTTGTAGAGACACAGCTCATAAGCAGAGGTGACCATCCAGGGTCTCAAGCATTGATATACAGGGGAGAATCTGGGGTGCAGGATGATAAGAGGGAAGAAAGAAAAGGTATAAATTAAATCTAAATAGTCTGGTGAGCATCTGAGAAGAATAAAGGAGAGCAGATAAAGGAAATACCAAATAGAATTGAAAAATACAGAAAGCAAGAAAGGGAGCAGCAGGGGCTGAGAGAGCTGGATGCCTTCTCTGCAGCACGGCACAGACAGTGCATCCCTGAGCCCCTTGTCAGGGATTTCCACTCCTTGGTGGTGCCACTTTTACTCGGGGGGCTCAAGATAGTATGGAAGGAGCTGTTCTTAGTGCACTGGGCTTGCCTTGACCCCCTACCAAACACCCCTCCTCCACCACCTGAGCCCCCTCTACCAGGGACACTTGCAAAGCCAAAGGCAGCACAGGAGCACGTAACAGATTACATAAGAGAAAGAAAAGGAAGCAAAAAACCAAGCAGGAAATCCAGAAAATCTCATTAGGGTAACAAAAATGCCAGTGTGACCAACATCAGCTCAGCCCAGCGAGAGCCACAGTTTGAAAGAGGGAGAAGGAAGAGGAGGAGGCAGCCGTGCTGCCAGGGGCTTATGCACCCTATCTGTTCTCACCCAGCCCCAAGAGAGGCTTTTCCCCACCTGCTTCATTGGGGCTGTTTTACAAAGCAAGCCCTCCTTTGTTGAACACCCCATTACACCAAAATAGCAGATCCTCCCAAAAAAAAACACGCAGAACACCAAGTACAAAGCTGAACTGAGCAGCAATGTCTGAATTATGCCAGTGTAAAAGGGATGGGGAATCCACATCCCAGCAGTAACACTAGTGACTCTCTCGAGGCTCTGCCTGGCCTTGGGAAACACGATCTTCTGTGGAATGGGCATGTTGAAAAGCCCTTTTCAGGTTGTTTTTAAGACATTGCCAGATGGCATTTGCTTCCCTGCACCCCAGCAAGTTCCATTGAATGCCTTATACAGGCCAAGTACAGAGACTGCTTCCATCACCTGCCATGGAGCAGCAGTAAGTGATATACAAAAGCTGATCTTCATTGTAATATACCCAGACAGCACAATCCCTTGCAACTAAGAAGGAAAATAAATGAGTAGCAAGTATACCCTACCCCGGGGTAAACCAGCATAGCATCATTCATTTAGACTTTGAAAGGAATAATTGCACCCACCCTTGACTTTAAGTACCCGGGTGTAATGGAGCAGACAGCAAATGCCATTAAATTAAACGTCGACAGCATTAAACATCAGTTCTTAACTCTCAGTGTACCCCATCCATCAGCTCACAAGCACCCTGAGCTTCCTCCAGAGACCTCCACACCTTCCTCCCTGCTCTTCAGCAGATGCATTCACCATGTGAATGTGCAGCACGAGGCAGGAGCAGCCCTTTCCACAGCCCCCCATTTAGGAAGAGAACACAAATAATTCCTTTATAGATGCTCAGCTGAAAGGGACCTGCAAATCCATAAAACCCTGCTCATCTGCACCACATAGCAAAGGACTTCTGTGGCCACTGCAAGCTGCTGCCTTTGCAGGACAGGGACAGGGCTGATTTACTAAAGGTGAGGAGCCAAGTGCAGCATCCCCAGTGTGTTCTCTCACAGTCTAAACATGAGAATCCCTCGCTGCAAGAGAGATGATGGGAAAGTCCAAAGCAGCTGCACCAGATCGTGGCTTCCTCCAGAAAGCCGCATTTACGAGGAGCATCTGAACAGCTACCGGATCATCATCGTGCCAAGAGCAGGCGAAACCTGCCGGGCACGAGGCTTATGCTCTCCCAAAGTCACAGCCAGGAGGTGCTGGAGGGAAGAAACCCCTCCAGAGGGCGAACTGCGGCAGAGTGCTGTGCCCAAACAGATGCAGGCCAGCACTGGGAAGGCAGAAACAGTGCCGAATCCTCTTTGAGCCTCGTTGCAAGGCTGGGGATGCGCCTGGCTCTGCCGCAGCCCCATGCAGGGAACATCCGCCTGTGCCAGCACTGCCACAGGATGCTGCCGTGAGGGAATACCCTGCAGTTTGTTTCCATCCTCAGCTTCTTTCCATCAAAGGCAACCTGCTACAGCTTTTTGGACCAGGATGGGGTTTTTTCAAGTTTCCTCAATGGCACAGAGGTAGCAGAATTCTAGCTGGGCTGCTGCTGCTGATCTCTGTAGATCCAGGACGGTGCCTCCTTGATGTTCTGCCCAGCCCTGCTCCCCTGTACCAAGCACTGCTTGGATTCAGCTCCCACTCCCTTCCCACCATATGGTCTCTCTTCTTATCCCCACCCTCCTGCTCAGAGGCCTTTCCCATGGAAGCTTTCAGGGAAATGCAGCCTCTCTCCCCTCCACTGCTCCATAGGCACAGCCCTTTGTTTGGGGACACAGCGTGTCTCCTTGGCTGGTGTTAATTAGAAGGGTCACGTCAGTGCTTGCAGTACAGGGAGCGAGAGGGCACCAGGCTGGTGCTGCCCGGGACAGTTTGCATCCACAATTCTCTCCTGATAGGATTTGGCAGCATCAAAACCCCATTTTTGAAGATGAACATTGGCCATTTCACAGTGGTGCCTTCAGCACAGGCAGGATGTGGAGGGATGGGGCACATCGAGCAGACACACAGCACTTTATTTCTCCTCCTGCATCCAGAGGGGAGGGGGAAGGGAGGCATCAGCATATCTGCTAAATTAGGGCAAGTCTTTCAGCACTGGCTGGCTGATCTGACAGTGGAGAAGCAAAGAGGAATACAAAAAATGTGGGAAAACCATAGTACTATGTAGAAAGGATTCCTGAATTCCCAAACAGCTCTTTTTCTCCCCCAAACAACTTGGTGAAATTTCACATTCAGCCTCAGGTTTCCGAGGTCTCTGAGGAGAGGAGCTGTGTGCTCCCTCAGCCCAAGCAGAGCCACAATTAGTACAAAGATCAAGAGGGATCTGGTCTAAAGACGACATTAAAACACTTCCACACAGTATCCCCTCCCTCGCCCCAGGCTGGGGGAACCAACAGGTGGGGAAGACGATTTGGGCACTAGGGGGTGGATGAGACAGGATTACCAAGGATGCTTTGGCTGGCGGGCAGAGAGTGAGGGAGTGTGTGTGACAACGGCTGAGGCAGTTAAAAGACACTAAAAGAATCAATTCCCCCATGTCCTTCAAGCCTCCCAGGCCCTTATGCTCAAAATGGAAACGAAGACTCAATTTCCTCCTCAGAGCCGAGCCCCATTCTTTCCTCTTTCCCACTCATCCCCAAACGCTGCCCATTTCCCCCATTAAATTATTGCTGACAGAGCCCTTTAAATTACAATGCAGGATCTTGCACTGCCTAATCCACTTAACTCAACCCCAGCTGATTAAATTGGATGCCATATGGTGGGAGAGCACGGGTGTAATCCGCAGGGACGGGGACACACTTGACTCATTACCTGGAGCACAGTACAGAGCCCTCTCACTACACACCTCCACATCGGGGCCCTGCTTGCTGCCAGGGATGTGATTTCCAAGGTGCCACTCTCCAGCAACAACACTGGCTCTGGCAAGGTGGTGCTGACATTAAACACAGCCCCAAGCAGCTTAAAGGCACAAATTATCCTTCATCTCTGCTGGCATCTGGCTGTTCCCCCAGCCCCAGCTGGTGTAGCAAACACTCGGGTCTCCCAAGGGCACTTTATAAACTAGGGAAATTTGGTGCTTGAAAAAAACCAAATAGATGGAGGAGGTCTGTCCATGGGGAAACATGCCAATAACTTGATTGCAGGGAGAGCTGCAACTGCAGCTTTCAGACTGGGTCACTGTGCAACAAGATGACGATTATAATTAAAAAGGTCAGAGCCCTTTTAATAATAACACCCTGCAATGCAGGGCACAGCTGGAGAGCACATTCCCATGGAAAGGGGAGATTCGAGGACACACTGAGCAGCTGTTGGCAGCACCACATGTGGGGAGCCAGCAGAAAGAAACATGAGTAACATACAAACTGAAAACATGTCAGCACATCCCACAGCACAGCATTATCCATCAGAAAAGCCCCATCCCAGGCACTGACAGCACTGTAGCTCACCCACTGGAAAGCACTCGTGTCCAAGGTCAGCGTGAACCTCATTTTGTCACGTGTAAGAGATCAGGGCTTTCCCGGGCTCAGAATACATCCCAGGAGTCCTGGCTCCCCTTCTTCTTGTCTTAGTGGCCAAGTATCTCTCTTTCCCAATCAACTGCATGGCCAAATGAACCACTGGAGAAAATTATAGCTGCTCTCAGCCCTGGCAGAGGCTTTGCAAAAGACATTATTAGATGCAGACTACAGAGGAGCATTACACAGGCTAAGAAAATGCCAGGGCAAGAGACCCAGGTTCCCTCACACACTGCAGGATTGTCACTCCTTAATTACCTACAGCTGCATGATAACCACACCAGAGAGAGAAAGAGCAGTAACACGCACCAGGACTTGTTTCCTTACCTCATGGAAGGTTTAAGGTCAGATTTTCACTCTGCTATCCTAAGAGTTGTTACCTCTAGAAGCACCAGGAAAAATGAAACCCACCTGCTCATAGTCAGGCTTTAAGAAGACAACCAACTCCTGTGAAAGCAAAGGGCTGTTCTCAGAGCCAGCTATGCTGTCCCAGCCCCACAAAGAGCATCACCTGTGTGCTCAAGCTTTGGCCAACACAGGATTCAAAGGGCCTGGAGGTTTTTTCTTTTCCCAGCACCAAAGCCAGCATTTTAAACTGACCACACTATCAACATCTACTTTTCCCTGCACTTCTCCTGAAGTCCAACTATTTCCGTAGCTTCCTAAGGGCGTTTGGAGGTGGCAGAGAGTGAACACAAAGCAGTTTGTCTTTTCCCTGGAGCTGCCCCAAGGAAAGAGCCTTGGATTCAGCCACTGCAGTGCTACCAGGGCAGCACATCTGGGAGGTGCCTCCAGCCCCCTCGGGCCAAATGGGGTTTTATTACTCCTGTCAGTCTATTAGCGGGTGATGGATGGAGGCTGACAGGGAAGGCAAGGCACTCCCTTCGTTAGGGATAATAATATAATTTACAGAGCATCCCCAAGGCCCTGCAGGTCTTTACCAACCCTTTTCTCTATTCTGACAGGTGCTGAGCCCTTCTCAGCAATAGGGGATGGAGGTGTTGAGCACCTGCCACAGCCCAGATCCTGGGCTGATCCTGGTTACAGTGTGCAGGGAGTGCAGGAGGGTTTTGCAGCCAGCAAAGCACCAAATCCTCGTTGCATGGAGGAGCTGCAGAGTCTTGAGCTCAGCCTCCCCTTGCTCCTGCAGCCCAGCAAGACAAGAGGCCAGATCCTGTATGTTCTGAGAACATGCATCCAGGTCAAAACATGCCAGTAAAAGCAGTGCCATGAAAAATGTGCTGCTGTGCTTGGTGTGAGGTCATTTCTGGGGAGGGGGGGAGATCCCACCACACCCAGCCATGGAGCTGTGGGAACTGCAGCAGCTTTGTTTCTCTGCTTTTCAGACTTGCACTTGGCTGCAGAGCTGGGGAAGACACTGCTGGAGCGAAATAAAGAGCTGGAGGACTCCCTGCAGCAGATGTATGCCACCAACGAGGAGCAAGTGCAGGAGATCGAGGTAGGGACACAGTCGGGACAGGGGTGGGGACAGGGGCTGCTTAGCCACCGCTGTCACTACAGGTGAAGGTGGGAAAGGGGCACTTCCACCAGTGCCAGCAGCTCAGATGCCAGCAGAAAGGCAGGAATGTGCCATGGGGCATGGAGGATCTTCTGTTAGAGCCTGAAGCAGGATGGATTAAAGTCTGTTCAAGCTCATCCCATGCCTGGGGAGGGTCTCTTTCCCCCGCTAACTGGCATTTTCCCTTTTCTCACACCCTCACTCCCTGCCCAGATGTGCACGCCAGATTTTGGCACCAGATTTTGGCACCAGGCTACATCTGGGTCATGTTTGGCTTTCCCCTGCACATCCGCCAGCCTTCACACTCATTTCTCTCTGCTCTGCTGCAGCTTTCCCTTGATCCCAGAGATTCAGAATTGCATTTGTTCCCAGCTGGCCTAACACAGCCCCCTTTGTTAGAGGCATAAAATAGCTCTTTCTCCAAGAGCTGCAATCTAAACCCCCATTTCAAGCATCCTGTGGGGTCAGGGCAGTATTTCTAGGAGCTCACAGAACTGATCTTAGAGGCTTAAACCTGCTGTGCCTGGAAGGGTTTTCATCCACTGGAAACCTTCTAGGGATCTGTGAGTTAAAAAAGATTGGACACCCCCTGATTTAAAAGGACACAGAGCAGAGGAGGGCTGCAAGTTCACAAGAGGAGCACATGATGCTGCGAGGATCAGACAGCTGATGTTTGAGGGAACGAGTGGATGGATTTAGCCATCCCCCCTCCAGCAGCCTGTCAGAAGCACGTCCACCATAAGATTTGGAATCTGGCACCAGCTGAGAGTGAGCACCTGAGTAGATGCTCTTCTCCCAGTCTTTCCAGGATAAGATTTTGCAATGGCAGACTTACAGAAAAGGGTGTGCAAATCCACAGAAACCGCAGGTCTCCTCATATTTCATGGACTCAGAGTTTCAGCCTGAATTCCCAAGGAAACACACATTCTGCAATCGATCTGTCAGACGATCCAGTAACCAACTGGCCAATTTCAGTCAACTTTCAGTCCCAGGGATATCAACTTTCTTTGGTACTAGGAATGAAAAAGAAGCTGAATAGAGAGATTGAGATTAATGCCCTTCACAGAGGGCAGGGAAAGTTCAATTGTATATTAGACACAAAACTATTTACAGCGGGCAGGGGGATGAATATTTCATCTGTGGAAGAGGCTTCAACCAGGCAGAGCCACAGAACACACTGTCAGAGAAAGCAAAGGCCGTAGGAATTTCTGCTTGTGAAACAATCTGGGTTTTGGACATGGAGTGCTCATGCTTCACTTTTCCTTGCAGTACCTGACCAAGCAACTGGAGATGCTGCGGCAGATGAACGAACAGCATGCGAAAGTCTATGAGCAGCTGGACCTGACAGCACGAGACCTGGAGCTGGCTAACCAGAAGCTTGTGCTGGAAAGCAAGACTTCCCAACAGAAGATCCACTGGTATGGCCTCCCCTGGATCCTCAAGATCCAAGAGCCTTCAGCTCACTTTCCCCCTGCCCCAAGGTGCGGCCTGTCCTTGCTATTTAAGTCATTCTCTTGTCGTACCAACCCAGTTTTGCAGCTATTTAGAACACAAGCATGTTGCCATAATGCTGGTTAGCAGGGGTCACCCATAGCACAGACATCCCTGGAATCAGGGCTGGATAAAGGAGTGTCTGAAACTGCCTGGAGAGAGGCACAGCAGCCTCTCCTTTGATGAGTTTCCTTGAAGAAGAGGCACATAATCCTATCAGGGAGATCCCCAGCACACAGCCCTGCAGAAACAGGCACAGATCCAGCAACTCCTGAAACCCTGGCTAGTCCATGCTGAAACACCAGTTTATCAGTAATATTTCTTTCCTAAAACAAGCCCATGATCAAGGTCATCCCTAGAAACAACAGCCTAAGCCATGTCCTTGCAATGCATCGTTGTTTGCAAACAGCTGTGTGGAGAAGGAGTTTCTGAGTAGAGTGTTTTACAAAGTATCTGCAGACAGAAGAAAACAAAATCTCTGCCCAGTCTCTGTGTTTCTCTACAAGATAAACAAAAGGAATAGATGCTTGTTTTAAGGGCAGAGATATTCCAGGATAGTGCTTATGCCTCAGAGGTGACTCTTTCAGCCAACTGATTTGAGGACAGAAGGACTCAAATCAATCCTCCTGTCCCTTTTTTATAACCAACCCCATTCAAGAGTGACCACATAGAGAAAGACCAAAAAAACCAAGTGCTGTCATGATCCCAGGGCACACACTAGAAACTGGAAGCACCTTCCCTAGATTGGCTTTCTCTACAGGAAAAAAACATCTTTTAGGAACCTGTAGCACC
>VYZQ01020516.1:0-25256 GCA_013400655.1 Mystacornis crossleyi
CTGGGGCTGGGGCTGGGCAGCGGCGGGGCCGACGGTAGTGCCGGGCAGCGCCGCCGCTGCCCCGCGCGGAGCTCGGGCGCGGTGATCCGGTCCCGGACAGGGGCTCCGGCCGCCCGGTGAGCCGCAGGCACCGGCGGGACAGCCCCGCGCTCAGTGCCAGCGCCCCGCAGTGACAGGGAACGAGGGCACGGCGCCTCCGCTCTGGCGTCCTCGGCCCCGCGGAGATCGCGGCTGCTCGGTCGGGGACACCCACTCGGCAGCTTGTGGGTGCCAGGCACGGCCCCGAGGTCACGAAGCCAACGGCCTTAGTGCTGGGAATGAGGCATTCGACTCCTGTGCTTCAGCTTCTGGGTGGAGCAATTGCCTCCCCAGCCAAGGCAGAAACTCTGCTTTTGCAGTACTGGCAAGGACAGGGTTCGGGCAAGGCAGTCCCGTATGGGTAGAATGGAGCAGGCACTCAGAGAAGGCTAAACTCACTGCTGCAGACACTACTGTCCTTTCCTGTCTTGTTGAAAGGGTTGCTCAAGCCTGTGACTTCTATTTTGTAACTACTTCCAGTCACTTGTGTTTTTCCTGCAAGCTTTCAGTGGTTTGAAATGCTGGTAGTCTGGCCTCCTTTGTAGAGCTAGAAATAACGTGACGGCGTTAGTTACCGATACGTGTTTTGATCTTTCAGGTTTTGACATGATGCTATTGCCTTGGGAGGACCATGGTTGCAATCGAACTAGCATTTTCATTTTAAACACCATTTTTCAGTGGTTTATGACTCAGATTTTCAAAATCCCTTCAGCTTTTCTGCTGGTATGGCTCTTAGCTGCAACACATAACATCAACAAAAAGTAGCTACTCTTTTAAATACTTCAGGCTTTTTAACCACTTCCGGATAAACCAAAAGATACTGCTGACACATTTTTAGAGATGCTGCCTTTGGAGTACCCTTGAACAATCAACTTTTTCCTTTCCCAGTGGCAGTATGGAATATGACAAACGAGAGGTACCTCTCTTGGGTGCAGTGCCTGGGTTACACGTCTCTAGTTCCTACTGGGCAAACTCAAATCAGCGTGTCTTAGAGGCTGCTAATTTTAGCGGAAATTTGCGTGCGGGTAGGGGTGGAGTAGGGACTGCAAGCAATATTGTCCGGATCTGGATGGTTGCTGCAGCAAAAAGCTTGGTAGAATTGTTTCCAAATCCATCACTCGAGGGGACTGTGTTTTGTCCTAAAATCAAAACCTTATGTGACTGGGCCCTCAGCAGGCATTGCTCAGGGTTCAGTGACACCTCGGTGTGCCTCTTGCACTATTTATCCGATATCTTCCGCTGATGTCACTCGAGTCTATTAGATGCATGTGGTTTGCCCTCCTCCCTGCCCCGCGGGTGTGATGACTGTGTGCATGTAGCTGCTTTGGGGTGGAGTGCTTTTGTCTTAGTATCGAGCTTTGAGAAACGTTTCAGAAGCCACCAGATTCACATCAAAACAACAGTATCTGCATGTGACTTGAAGTCATACCTTATGTAGTTAACAACTGTAGTTGTGAGGGGTTTTTATATATATAATGAAGAAAGAGAAATGTGTTTGGAGGAGTTTTTGTTGTTTGACTACTCTGAGTTGGTATCAGTGAGTACTATAAGGCCAGTGTTTTCATCTTTGCTCATCTTTGCATCATAGCAGCTTCTTTTTGTCTGGTAAAAGTGGTAGCATTGACTCTTTTCTTTACTCATCCTTATCTAAAGCCTAATTCAGGTGTCAGCAGCGGCCTGCTAAACAGCACAGGCTCTGCGGTATTTCTCTGCCAGCAGATGGCCTTGTGCCTCTCCTAATGTGGGAACAGGGATCAGACTGGGGTGGAGTCCAACTCGAGGAACAGTTAGCATACACTTTTTAGGTCCTTTGCAATTCCACCTTTAAAAATGTAAGATTTTGGAATTAAAGTGAAAGTTTTGAAATTTTTTTACTGATTTGATATTTGTGTGTGTGTGTTTTGTTCCTTTTTTTCCCCTTGAAATTGTTGTCCTATGTCTACACATGTACGCTGGTCATATGAAATCCTGGTCTGTGCAAAACCACCCAAGGAATAAATTTGGACACACATGGTCACAGTATTTTAGCATTTAGTGATGCTGAGGTGGAATCAGTATTCATGCCTTAACTGGCATCAAACATTTTTCTCCCTCTCCAGAAAGCTGCTTGCACCTAAAGAAGCTGACTCTGTTGGTGTATTATGACATTATGGATTGCTAGGTTTTTGAGAAGATTAATTTAGTCAGTCTCTCGAGGTGAAGAAAAAATTAACAAGGTGCAATAAAGCATAATTGAGGGCCCAGAGCACTGTGCATTGTATTGGTCTCACTTCAGAGTGTTGAATACATATTTATATTGCAGAAGGAAAACAATGCGGGAGGAAGCGTAAGATCTGATTTGCTTTCTATTACATTTTTCTCTCTTAAATTATTACAGATTTTTAATTTGTTTTTTAAATATTTGGTTTAGAATTTTTTTTTTGGCATATTAATAATCTGTAGCAGTTCTTTTGTACTAAGATTGGGCAATTCGATTAATGTAGTATAACTTAACCAAAGTACTTCCATCAAGCTTAAATTCTCCTTTGTCCTAAAATACACATTAGAAGATCATTGTTGGTTTGGGTTTTGGTTTGTTTGTTTCACTTTCTGTCTGTCTTTTGTTTTATTTTGCTTTCCAGATAGTTTTTCATCTTCCCTCCCTCATGTCTGTTCAAAACAACCAAGCTACTTTTGACTTTTTGTTCAAGTACTAGAGTGAGTGATCCGTTACTCATGCAGCTCTATTGCATCTCCTTCATCTTTGATTCAAACCTCTTCAGTAATGTGACTTGTCACAAGCATCAGCTAACACTATCGGGAAATGATCAGAGTGGCATCAGTCTTTAAATAACCACCTCTTACTCAGTACAGTTTTATGATGGTTTTATTATTTTCCAGATCTTCTGTGAAACATTAAAACAATGACCTTGCTCCACCCTTTGCATCAAGGTCTTGTAGACCAGAACAGATCTGTAACCACTGTAACTATTGGCTGTTTGTTGCAGTGTGGTAAGGCCGGATTCTAGCAATTGAAGGTTACCCTTCTCCCTTTTTTCATAAACCCCTATATACTACTTACAATCACCCGGGTTTGTGGTGTAGTGAAAGGTTTTTGGTCAGATGATGTGGGAGCAAAGTGCTTTGTTGGCCCTAGCACCCTGTTCTTCTTGTGGAGAAGATGAAATGACAGCACAGAAGAGGGAAAGTAGGGTGTGACCAGAAAGGTTTATGAAGACCCTGTGGGGTTTTTCATAAGGGTGCTGCCTGGGGTTACATTAAATCACGATCAGGGTGTTCTGGCAGGGAGTGTGTTTCTTTTAGAAGTAACAGTGATCTGATACTCCTGCCTGTGGAGCCATAGATGCTTCTGTTTATCTGAGAAAACCCCACACTAGCAAGGAAACAGAAGGGAAACAAAAAAACCAGCCTAAAACAAAACAGTGGAAACTGAAACTCATATCAGGTCACTTGTCTCCTCTAGCAGTTCTCCTCTGGAGAAGGTGATAAAGGAGAACTGGGCATAGACTCTGTCATTCTAAAAGAAAATTGAAAGAGATATATGTCCTTTTTCTCATAATTCAACTTCCTGACACAACTCTGGATCCATGATTTTGTTCAACAGACCCAGTTTGATGACGTCAGTGCATTCTTCACAGCAGGGAAAAAAAAATCCTTTTTCAAACAAACTGAGCATTTCCTTAGACTGGAAAAGCAAATTGGCTGGATGCCTGGTGGCTCCTACAGCCAATCACTACAACCTTACCATAAATGTAGATGTGTTTCTGTCTTAGGGTTGATTATTGACTTTATTTTAGACATGGGACCATCCTGTCCCAGTCCTCTGTGTGTGCAGTGTACAAGGGAGTGCTGAGATACTGAATGCTGCAATATTTACCAAATATTTTGCACATTACATGAGTTCACATAAAAGTTGACTTTGAGACTTGATAGATTGTAAATGCATCTGTTCTAATTGTTTTGCAGAGCTCTATCCCTCCAGATCTTGCAGCAGACAGCTTTGCTTCAGAGGCTGGCTGGTGATCTTTTCTCTTTTTTTCAAGCTAATTGGTCTTAGTTCTTTTTTTGAAGATACTACTACTAAGATCATGCTTTATACTTGCAAAGCTTGGTGTACAGAAAATGCTAACTGTTCAATCTATCCAATGAGGATAACAGATCAACTGTAAAAGCTTATGAGATAATGTGCTAGGGATGCTAGATGTTCTCCAGAAGTGAGAAAGTGTTCAAACCTTTTCCCTTCGGGTGCTGCCTGGACAGAACACTGCTATTTAATTTGTGGGTTTCTTGCATTTGTGAGATAAATCCGAGGCTGAATCCTTGTGCTAAGGGTGAAAGAGGAAAGATCTGTAGAGAAATGTCTGGAGTGAAAAGTAAATGTGAATAAAAGGAGATCTTTTGTTCCACTTTTGACCTTTAATCTGAAGATGGCCATAACAGGTGCACCAGATGGCTTCATTTCCCGTGTTAAGTAAGTGATGCTCAGAGAGCCACCCTCCAATGAAGTTTTCTTTATAATTTTAAAGTAAACTAAGACAAATTTTATTAAATGTGGTAGTGAGGAGGAGAAGCTAAAGAAACATTTTAAATCGTTTTAGCATGCTCCAGTTTCTGATATTGTAAGAAATATTACATCTTTGGAATTCAGTTCCAGTGTTTTGCTTTGCTCTGTCATGCTTCTCTTTCTGGGGTATCATCTGACAAGTGAGACTAGCAGGCTTACATAAAAGCAGTGCCTTGTGGCTGAGACTCCAAATGCTCTTGTTTTGGTTTCTTTTGAAACCAAACCAAACTTAACCTTTGAAAATCTTTGGGGGTGGGGAAGACATGACAGTGATGTGAAAAGTCTTATCCCTCCCACTAACATCTCAGATGCAGTTTGGCATCCGCTGTGACATCAAACGTTCTTCAGAGCCAGAACAGGATGCAGTGATCTTACTCTGAATGTTTGTCTCCTGGACACTGCTGTGTGCTTGTAAGCAGGACTTATGCTTCAGGTAGATGTTCAACAGCTAAATCCTGGTAGAGAGGGGCTGTTGTGGTAGGAACAAAGTTTGGAGGTCGGGGAGTTGTCACTGTTCCCTACCTTCACCTACTCCCCCACTTCTACCACACATTTGCACAAACAGAAGAGAGGCCTGGGTAGCTGATGAAGCTACAGGAGTGAGTCATATCTTCTCTATTCAGCTGCACAGCCCGCTGCATAGGAGGGTTTTATGAGCTACAGCAAATGAGTTGAGTATGTAGTACAGACTGATTTATATTTCTGTCAAAATGCAGTGGATTGTTTTCTGTCAGTGGTTCTCATCAGCAAGTAAATGATGTGCTTAGATAGCTGTGCATCTCTATGGGTGGTCATAACAAGAAGGGATACAGTGATGTTAGCTGTCTGAAGCAGTCTGTTAAATTCCCAGGTAAGACATCAGTTACTTTTCAGCTGAATAATTTCTCAAATGCTTCTTGAAATCTGTATTTTGAAGGAGGCATCCTTTCCACACAGCATAATACCTACCTCTTCTGCTGTCAGCCAGCTCAGATGCAGGAATGGGAGACTGGATGAGGGACTGAAGAGGGATGGACAGCAGAACACGCATTTCTGGTTCCCTGGGATGGGCAGGAGAGTCTAGTGCTGGTGCAGGCCACGGCTTCTAAAGCCACAGGTTTCCCGTGTGTTTTTCGTAGCTTGGGTATGCTCAGAAACCTCCCTGCCTGGAGGTAGCCAGCTGAGAGGAGAGCAATTCCTCAGTTTCATGTGGGAAATGAAAAGGAACTCACATGCCTTTGCTGTAAGCGTAGGTAAATGGTCTTACGTTCTGGAAGTAGAAGTTTTGGACTAATTCTCAGCTTTCATTCATTCACTTCAGTGAACCATGATTTTTTTTTTTTTTGAGATAATAGTAATTTTGATATTGCCTTGACTGAAGCTAAGATTTCACTACCTTTGTATACAGCATATGTAAAGTTATATTATGTCAATATTTGGGAACTTCCCTCTCTCTGGGAGGCAGGGCTGGCCACCAAACCCTTCTCCATCAGCTCCCTGAAGGGGCAGCCCAGTCTGCCCTGCAGTGGACACATGACAGAGCCTGGAGTGTCACAGCTTGGGGCAGTGAAAGGCTGTTGATACATGGAGCTTATTCCTTGCCCTCCCAGTTACTGTCCCACTATTCCTGAGTGACCTGGTACAAACCCCGCGTTTTCTTTTCAGGGGGCCCTTCTGAAAAACAGGATCTGACAAACACAAGTTGCAAATGAATAACTATAAGTTATTAAAAGCAAAGTGATAGAGAAGGTTTAGCCCTCATGAAAACAGTAGCTTGTATTGTGTATGCAGAGTAAAAGAACACAGATGTTAGCCCTTTTTCCCTAGTGTGGTTGTCCCCTGTTCCTTCCAGCCCCTTCTCCTGAAAGGCCTGGCCTTTTGCAGTGCGAGTGGTGTTCAGTTTCTAGTGCAATAAAATGCTATAGCCACACTGTTTTATTTAAGTGTGATTCAGAAAGGGGGATGTGTTTGTGCTGAAGATCTGCTAATTGCATCCTTTTCTTCTTGTATAAAAACAATGTGTTCATGCTGTGTAGCGCAGAGTAATCAGCGTGCAGGGAAATGATTTATATTATATTGAAGAGGTCTGAGCATTTGACCTTGTAAATGAATTCCCAGACACAGCTAAACACAATGCAGTAAGTAACAGGCTCTAATTAGGAAGCTGGAAGAGTTGTACATAATTCTGGCATCCTGATGTGGCAACTATCCAGGCATTTTCAGGATCCTTGTACAACAGTGTTTTGCAGCAGTGAAAGGACTTACTATGCCTTCAACAAGTTACTAGCAAGGAACTGAAAGAAAGAGAAGCTCGGGAAGTAGTTACAGGACTGACAACATGGTAGAAACTATAATTCTGAGACCTTGTCTTTATTTTAGTGATGTTACTGGCTTGCAAGAAGAACAGAAATAGATCAAAAAGCAGTTGAGTTTGCAGAAATCTCCCACTGGCAGGTTAGAGCTGAGTCCTGACAGTTTTCATCTCCCACGAGACCAGTGGTATACTGGTCCTGAAATGGGCTGGCATGAGGAAAAGCTTTACAGAATTCTTGAGGTTTTCCATGTTTCAGGAGGATGGTTATGTTTGTTTCAGAATTATGTATCTAAGTCTTCCTTACAGTTATAAAAGGAAAAGAAAAAAATTTTGTTCTTTGGCCTGAAAGGGAATTTAAACAAACAGTTAGAGCTGGGCATATGAAATGCATTTAGTGGAAGAGGAAAAGAAAACCCCAAGTTTGATTGCAGAATGTTTTCACACTTTCAGAAAATCAACCAAATTATTGAACAAAAGTAGCATGTTATCTGTACTTTTCCATAGCTCTTACTGTGAAGCCTGTAAGAAAGAGGAAGAAGAAACTACTTTATGTAACTAAGATGTGTCTGCAAAGGCAGGACCAAAAGCCTGCCTGCTTCAGTTTTCTTGTGAGGCTTTTGCATCGTCTGGGGAGCAGTTTATAAACTGAATATGCTAGAGCATGAGACACAACTAAATGACCTAACCATCGTCATGTGCTAAATGACCAACCACCATCAGCTGTCAGTCTCCTGTGGCACCACACATTGTAGCAGGAGGATCTTCCAGGCCCAAGCAGCAGCCAGGATGTGTGCAGGAAGGTGTGACAGAGCGGGCTGACACTGCACATGGGGCAGAGGAGAGCACCAGTGAAGTCCTGTCCTTCCTGCAAGCTGCAATGAGTGAGGCACCACGTCCCTGGGTGTGTTTTTATCAGCCAAAATGACATTCATCAAAAGTGACACGGGGGGATGGGGGAGGAATCCTTCTGCACAGGTCACACATGCAAAGAGCCTTCTCAAGGCCTTATATTATAAACAGGATTCTGTTGGGGAGGACTCTGTTTTATCTTAGATCTGTAATGTAGGTTGTAGCAAGTTATAAAAATACATACACACTCACACACATTTTATCTGTGACATTTTTCTGTAACTTATGTTATTGTTCAGATCACTGATAAAAACATTAAGGTGTATAGCCAGTGGTGGGTCCCACAGAATTCCACCCACTCAGCAGTGATTTCCCTGCACTGTTGTGCTGTAAGACTTCAGAGGCAGTTCTCATGCTACTCTGCATATGTTGGATCTGCAGTTGGATTTTTTTCTAATGTTTTAGAATGTAAAGGGGTTCAGACAGCTTTTACAACTATGTTTATAATATGTCTCAAAAAATTTATAAGAAGTTGTTTTTATATAGCTTTATTCTCAATGTTTATTATATTATCGCCCTTTTAAAATTATTATTTGAATTCTGTATTGGCAGCTGTGATAGGTTGACTTAGAGTGGTGTGTTCATCTGGCAAGTTTGTAATTAGCTACTTGTCATTACATGCTTGAAATTTTTGTTAGACTGCCTTTCTTCCTGGGGAAAACCCCTCAAGCATTTTTAAGGGCTAATGAAAGTAAGTGTTGATTATTCTGGAAGCACTTTGGCCTATTCTTTGTCACACCTGTTTGGATGGAAGCTATTCATGCCTGCTGCAGTGTCCATGCCCAACTTTATTGATGGCTCTTTTAGCATCCTCTTGCAGTGGAGTTGAAATCAAAAAAGCCCCAAACAGTTTTGCAAGCTTTCAAATTGATTTCTGACTTTTTTTCTGGTAGAGAAAATGCACATGTATTAAATATGTTTGCATTTGCCACATTATTTTTTACTTTTGCATGCACTTTCATATAATGGCATGCCAATTCCAAAAGTAGGTTTCCTTTTCATCTCAAGGTATTTTTAAAAGTACGTGTTCACTTTAGCCACAAAGGTGGTAGATTTCCCCTTGTATATTTTGTACATTCTTTGGTTTAGTGCCATGTAATGCTCATTCTTTCACTGTTATTTAGTGGTTCTTTTGTAGGTTTAAAAGAAAAAAGATTAGCTGTACTCTCAGCTGTTTGTCACAACCATGCTGAGTAACTCATACAGAAGACAAGGAAGTTGCAGTGGGGCCACATCTCCTTGTCCTGCCCTGCAGTGACACTTAACCTTCGAGTGCTCCAAACCCAGTGCCAGGAGAAAGGAATGGAGACCAGGGCTGGGCCTTTGGGAGAGACAGGTACCAGCTTGGTAACATTAATGGTGAGGGTGACTCCACAGTTTGCCTTCATCTACAGCCAAAAAGCGAAACTCTGACACTACAGCAAATTATTAAATTTGCCAGTGTAAGAAATTACCTTGTAGATGTCTTTTTCCTCGTGGTTTGCTGGAGAGTCAGCGGTATTGGCTCATACAGGAGCTCAGCTGTGATATAACCAAGCATTCAGAGCCCACAGGTTTAATCTGTAAGTAATAGCTCCATGAAACGCATTTCTAGCAAGCTTCTCTCATGGGAACTGTCTGTTTTCTTACTATGTGCAAGCTCACCAGGAAATCTTGCTCTTGGTGAGATAATAACAGGACAACGACTTGCAAAAATGTGGGGGGAAGTGGTCTGCTTGTTGCTGTCAGTCTGGGAATGTGTTGGCTGGAGAGCTGGGAAATAATTGTGGAGGAAGGACCCCTGCGCTCTGCCTGTCCCACACACAAGCTGTGTAGGTCTGGCTTCCCTGGGAGTACAAGACTTGTTTTCCACAGCGATGTGGTGGGAAGGTGTCATTTACATTTTGACAAATTTGGATAGCATGTTACTGCAGAGGTTCTATTCGTCTAGGGGAAAATGTCTCTTGAGAGATGTTCCAATGTAACATTATTGTGAGGACTTATCTACAATGTAATTTTGGTCAGATCCGTCAGCATGAACTGTGACCACGCTAAGGAGGTGCTGCTGATAGTTTGCACGCAGTGGGTCAGAGCTCTGCCCTGGCCGGTGGCCTGAGGGCTTGTCCAGGATCTCTGGCGGATTTGCAGCTCCTGGGATAGACTATGCTTCTGCTATATTTGATGTTTTCTTTGTAGCATTAGGCTTGTCTACACCAGTTGGAGTGTGAGCTATGGGTGATACCTCACAGACAGAATGTAGAGCTCATTTCTTAAAAAAACAAACAAACAAACAAACAACAACAAAAACAAACAAACAACAACAAAAACAAACAAACAACAACAAAAACAAACAAACAACAACAAAAACAAACAAACAACCAAAAAACCACAAAACCAAAACACCCCCCCCCAAACCCCTAGAAGGGCATTCAAAACTATGTATTTAAACTAGGCAAATTTATGGAGGAAAAATATGAAATATATCCACATCTATTATCCATGAGGATATGTGTACATACTCCTGTCTCAAGAAATCCTTCTGCTGTACATAAGGAAGTAGAAAGGATATAGGAAGAAAATTATCACTGGAGGCGTCCCATTTCTTTCCAAGCATCTGCTATCAGGAAATCTCAAAGACAGGATACTGAGCTATATGGATATCAGCCTGACCCAGCAGAACTTGTGCTTATGTTCTGTTTATTTATCTAAAAAGGACGATAGGGGAGACATTATCTCATTTTTACTTTGAATATGTTCCTTTGATTTGGAATGAAGGATAATTTTACCACATTACCATGGAGGAAGATACCTTGTCAAGAAAATGAAGGAAGGTTGTGAATTAATATTCTTCATTAGCCTACTTAAGCGGTCCAGCTGGCAAGCACTGTCTCCTCTAGCTCTTGAAGAGCACTGGCAAAACTATTTTCCAAACTTTGTAGGTTGAAAACTGCCGTATTTAAAAATTATTAGAGCAATTTTATCTCAGTTGTTAGAGAGAGACCAGTGCAAGAGCCTGACAATCCCAGAGAAAGCTAATCTATGGGTCTGACAGTTTATGGTTAATCTGACACTTTACAGATGCTTACTGTGTGACAGCTGCAATGAATCAGGTTATTAGAGTGACTTTCTGCTCTCTAAAGCTTATTTATTCCTGTCTTTCTCAAAATAGGGGGTTGGGATGTGTAAGGCCTATCAATGAGATAGAGGAGAGGGCCTGAAGCCAGACAAACCAAAACATTTAGAGATTCTGCTAATGTTGCGAAGATGAAAGGAATCCCCAAATAAAAAGGAGCCAGAGACATATTTAGCAGAGCCTCATTCCTAAACAGCCAATTGGATGGAGGCAGGAAGGTCTCCACACATATCTCAGAAGTTGTTTTCCCTTATAAAGTAAAGCAAAGGGATTACTCTATTCACAGTCTTCTATAGACTGGGATAAGCCTGCAGCTTCTGTCCTCCTTTACCAAAAAAGTATGGCAACTACACACTGGTGCTGGGCCTCTGGGCTGGCATCCTTCAGGCCACCTGGAGCCCATTTTCTAGGCGTGGTTGGCTCTACAACTCTGGCTGCTGTGGAGTCCCAGGCACATTCTGTGTCCATATTGCAATCCACGCAGGTTAATGAAAAAGAAGAACTTAAGGAAGGTATAGCTAAGAGTTTCCACTGATATATTGAACGATGCTTGAAGTCAATAAGAGAGTTCCCAACGTGCATTGGAGCTTTGCTAGTATCTCTATTAAGAGACTGGGGGAAAGATACTAAAGAGAGAGACAAAATTAGTTTTTCCTCTTCTTTTTCTGTCTGTGATTGTACTCCAGACATACTCCTGTGTTGCAGACTTCAAAAGGGTTTAGCATGGAAAACCAAAGAAGTTCTCAGGGGAAGTTAAATAAACACCACAGGTTTTGGCTATGGATACAAAGAAACAACAAGAACTTTGGGGTATTGACACACCAGGCAAATCGTGCTGTGTAGTTTCCGTAAAAATGAGTGGAACAAGGACTGAAAGACAGGCAGCAGAAACTGGTGTTGGAAGTGGCCTCCAGAAAGAAAGCTAAACTGCCTTCAGGAATGGTGTTATGTTCTTTTTCTTGAAAGACAAACAAACACAAATAAACACAAGCAAAAAACGCAAAGCCCCAAACCATATATATGTATTTGGGCTAAGCTCTTATTTGTTCACAGCTTCAGAGGAGGGTTCAGAGATTTGATCCCCAGCATTTAGGCTTGATTCTCAAAAGACTTTTTCTATTCAGTCTGCTTTAGGTTCTCATTCATGTCTCATGCCAAGTTCATTCTTCCCCTCCTCCTGCCCCTCTGTCAATGACCTAAGTTACTGAGAAGAAAGGTGTAAGCTGCTAATGTCATTTTTTTTCACATGTACTTTTATGTATAGAAATATCTGTGTGATCATAGCTTTAGCATGGAGTCACTAAAAAGAAAAGAAATTCTTTTATTCTGTAATGTCCCTGGAGCTGCACTGACCTAATTTCCTCGTATAGTTCACCTGTTTGCCTTTCTTCCTTCCTGCCCCAGCACTTTCCTTAAGGTCCCAGTGCAGAGACGAGCTGCCTGCTGAGCACTGCTCTTCACTGTGAGCTGGAGCTGTGGTTGGGCAGCACCTCTGCATTTTCCCTGTGTTGCTGTGTATCCATTCACTTCTGCTCAGTCAGCCTCTCGGCCTACTTCTTCCTTCTAGTCTGCCCATGCCTGTCTCTGACAAATACCCTTCATATGGCAGGTCCTTCCAAACAACTGGTGTTTACTCTGTATCTCCATATCAGCCACTGCCTGCTCTGAGACTCTGTGTCAGCCACATCTTTTTCATGAGCACCCTGAAATCTTTCCCACAAGAGGGAAGGGGATGTGTGATCCCCACCCAAATAACCATTCCTCAAAGCAGCCAAGGGGCTGCTGCTGCCAGCATTGCCACCAGCAGTAATGGTGGTATGCACCAGGGTAAGGTTACAGGTATCATGATGAAGCTTAGCAGAGGTACAAGTCTCTGGTATCTGTGTGGCCACTGTCTCCTTTGTGCTCACAGAAGCCTCTTGTAGAAAACCCTTGCCTATATTTCTAGCTGTGCTGAGCACTGTGGATGATGCACCAGTTCTACTGGAGGGTTGTTTTCTTAGCTCTGCAATCTCACATGTGCTGTACCCGCCATAGCACAATCACCACTAAGATTTTTGGGGAGTGTGAACTTCTGCTCAGTAAGGCAGAAAGTTTGCATTCTTTTAGTATTTCAAGGATGATGTTTCTGAAAACCTTGGAGTGTGTTTCTTCTGATCTAGAAGGTAACTGATGTTTGTACCAAAATCAAACATGATACTACATTGAAGGGTTCTGCTGTGTGATCTTGACCAAGGTTCCCTGATCTAATATCATATGTTCTGTATGAGGTATGTAAGTTTTCTCAGCTATGTTACTGAGTGTTGTTTGAAAACAAAGAATTTGTGTTTGGCTATCCTTTGAATGCCAGTTGGAGATATGCTAAAAAGGGTCTGTTTAGATCCTCAGCTTTGGGTTGCTTACCTTAGTATGTATTTTCTTTTTCTTTTTTCCCCCCTTTTTCTTTTTTTTAATATCTCTGTCTTTCACCGTGATGATGAAAGTGAAATAATAAATAGCTTTTGCATGGCTCATGTTCCACCACTTGTTAACTTCTGTTTCTGACTCTCCAAGGCAGTTACATTCCTTAAAAGTTCCTTTCCTTAAAAGTTAAATTCCTGTTGGTGTTCAATTCATAGTTCTGCCTATTTGGTTTCTCTACTAGTAGCTTATTCCTTAAATTTTCATGTCAGAAAAACTTTCACTGTGGTTTTCTGGGAGGTTTTCTTGCATGAAAGCTACTCAGGCAGCAAGCACTCCATAAACAAGTGCACAATGCCTCTCCCTGTTGTAACAAGACTCACAAAGCAAGGATCTCACTTGGATTCTCACATCTCTCTTGGCTTGTGTGCTTGGAGCACTTTTGAATTTGGAAGGTTTAGTACTGGAGTTAAGAGATGCTGTTTCTCGTCTTTTGTACAAACTTAGTGACAAAATATTGTTGGCTGTGAAAGGGCTGCTTTACTAGAATTAGTCTGTCCAGAGAACAGTTGGCTACAGTTGTAGAAATCCAGGCCTGTGCTGAAAATAGCTTGTACAAAGAGAACTGTTCCTTTACTTGCTAAAACTGTGTTCAGTGGAAAACATAGCTGGGGTTATAAAATTCAACAACTTTATTACAAAAAATTTGGGATGGGAGTTTATGACAGCCCACACTTGTGGCCATCAGTGGAGCAGCACTAGGGCAAATTTGGCCTGCAGGTCCTAGGGTTGGAAAATAAACTTTCAGAGAAACAGAATGGATAATAACCCATCACAGTCCAGAGGGGATCATGACTCAATTTTTACTGAACATTTGCACAACCTTCAAAGACCTCTCTGTGAACCTTGTACAACAGCAGGTACTTTTTTTACTACCCTTAAGCCTGTGGACAATATTTAGTATACAAGCAAAATGCTAAGCTATTAAAGAGACTTCGTAGGAAAATTAAGCAGCTGTTTAGCTGGCCAGAAATATTTATTAATTGTTTTTATCAAAATCTTTAATGACAGCAAAGTGTTTCTTTAAAAATACCTTCCCTGTTATAAATGACTGCTCTTACAATTTCTCATTCTGCTTCTTGGATGTTACTGTGAAGTCCTGGACCTCTCTTGTTTGAACACATGATCCTCCTGCCAGAGGATGTCTATTGTGGGCACACTCTCTCTTGTATTTTAGCAACTCTCCTGAAGTTTTAACGTATTTATCTTACACAGCTGAAAGTCTCCTCCTGTTTCATGATCTCTACACTGGAATGCAGTGGAAGAGACCCAGGGCCTGTGGCCACCCAGATTAGAGTTTTTTGTATTAAGGTCCCTATATGGTTTTGTTAGAGACTTCAGCTCTGTCTCTGTCTGTCTCTGCTCCTTGTTTGGGAGGCTAGTGGGAGGAGAAGAGCTGAAGGGGCTATATAACCTCTGAGGTTTCAGATACAGAGTGTACCACCCTGGAGCAGCCATCCCCAGCCAAGCGTTGTCAGGGTAAGTGGCACGGAACCAATGGCATGATTTACAGATTGCTGGAGGATTTCAATTAAATAATGTCAGGTGGAAGCTATTCAGGAGGATGTACTGCTGTGCTGTAGTTTGCTTAAGAAAGTTAGTAGAATTGAGTGGATAAAATACTTGTAGTATCTATACTGAGTTGTCTTTATTTTGTGTTCTGAAAGGGAAAGAAAGGTTCTACCCTAATAATTTTGCTGATTCTACCAGCACTTCAGCAACTGTGTAAAGAAATGATTTGGGTAAAGCCACCACTGGAATTACAGTTATATTCTGGTTTAAATGGACCTGTGTGGCATTGGGGTGTTAGTTTGGGACAGAGTTCCTGACGGAGTGTGTAGTAGTATTTCTCAGCAGATTTGCTTCAGTGCTTTTAATTGAGTGTAAGGTGAAAGAGTGTTTCGTGGAAAGTGACTGCAAGAAGAGCTGGGAGTATGCAAATTAGCATTGGCTAATAGGATAAAACAGATGAAGATGCATGTGTATTCATCCTTATCTCTATGTATATGAAACTAGTGTTCTGTAAAATGCCAAACATTCATTAAGGAAGAGGCTACATGGCAGTACTTCTTGTGGAGCTGGAGTTCTTTTAATAATTTGTTGTGGAGATTGGTGAGGTGATTGATTATATTTACATGTAAAAGAGGGAGAAGAAAGAGGCTAAAGACTGTACTTTTTACTTGGGAGAAAAATTTCCTTTCTTTGCTGCTCTAAGATCTTGTTACTGCCTGCCATGGCAGTCCTGAGCTGCAACTCATTGGTTGGTAGCAGAGCCCTCTGTCTGAGTTTTCAAATTTTTGTGCTTTATTACTAAATATGGCTTTCATTTAGAGTCCACTAAGCTCAGAAATGTAGCCTTTCCTGCCCCCTTCTTTCCCCTCCCCCAAGTGATTTTTGGCATTGCATTAGCTGCACTGGTTTGAGCAACCCCCCTGACCTCAAACACTGTTCCAAAAACAGACGGCTGAAAAGAGTATTTCCTAATTAGGAAATGATTTGTCCAAACCAGTCTGTTCATTCATGTTAGATAACAGTTGTACTCCATTCATTAAATATTTTAATATAAAGAGCCTTTCCCCCAAGGAGTTTAATAAATGAAAAAATTGCAACTTACTTTCCTTCCACAATTATAATGATAAAATATCTGGACTATAAAGTTAGGATTTCCCTATTCTTGTCTTCTCCTGGGAGCTCTGCCCACACAGCCTGCAGGAGCAGGGTTGCAGCCATGTCTCGTGGCTGCCTGGCTGGGGAGAGACAGAGGATCTTGAATGAAGGATTTGGGAGAACTGTCCGTGCTTGTTCTATACATTGTAGAGGCTAAACAGATTGTGGCCTCCCTTGCTCATTGGCCATGGCTCTGGCTGACCCCATTCTCATTTCTGCCTGCACTTCCAGTATTCCTGCAGCAGAAGGTTTTGGAGACTGCATGTGGAGCCAGCTGGTCCGTGGATGACAGCTGTCTCCCTTAGCTGTTAACACATTGCAATTTGTTGAACTCTGCATGGAAGCCCGGGCTTGGAGTGGGCCAAGTGATTCCCTACCAGGCTATAAATTGTGAGCAAATAGTTCTTCTTGAGTCCTGGTATTCAGTGCTTGTTTCTGAAACTGACTTTCATACAAGCCTTCAAAGCATTTTTATTACCCGTATTATCTTCCTGTTGCCAGAGGAAGAAAACAGTTTCTTTTTACTGAGCCAAGGAGCCAACATAAATTGTTCTGTCACTCCACAAAATGTAGTTTATTAGCTGCTTTGAAATGTTGATAGAGCAGACCTTATGGCCTGTTTTTAAAACACGTATTGTCTCTGGCTTAATTTTAAAAGTGAGTTTATTTTTCTGAGTGATTAGTGAAGAACTGGAAAAGGCTTGCCTTTTTTTTTTTTTTCCCTTTTTTATTTGGAAAATTTCTACCTTTTTAAAAGGTTAAATGTAAACTTAATTGGCCATCTTCACCAGTGGATTAATATCTGCATCAGGAAAACACCCCTGGTACCTGCATAGCATTCCATGTAATTAATTTTTGGGAAGCCCAAGACTAGAAGGGCAGGTTGAAGTGCTCTTACCTTTAATAGCTATCCACATGTGTCAGGATTCTGTCAGGGTGATAGAAAAGCAGGAGAAGTTGTGCTGAATTCAAAGCAAATGAATCTTTGTTTTTGCAGCTGTCAGTCCAGGGCTCTCTTTTATCTCCCTCCCCCAGCTGTGGATTTCTGTGACCAAATTTAGATAAACATTTGCTGCTCCGTGATCTCTCTGCCCGTGCCTCGGGGCTGGAAGTCTCCTCTGGAATTCCCTGGATAATCTCTAGTGCACACAGCCCTTTGGCAGACGTGGCTGAAACCTCTCAGGTTTTCAGAAGGAAGCCCATTCCCTGCCATAGCCCCGCAGTCATTGTGATTCCCACACTGGAGCCATACCCCTCCTTTCAGGTTCTGGTTGCTTCCATAGAGCCAGGGTGGCTCTGCCATCTGAGTATGTTTTTGGTTTTGATTTACTTCTTCTCTGCTGTTTTCATAGGGCTGTTTTCTGTCTGGAAGGCCAGTGGACACTGCTGTAGAAGATGTGTGAGGAAGAGGACAGCACTGCCCTTGTTTGTGACAATGGGTCGGGGCTCTGTAAAGCCGGCTTCGCTGGAGACGATGCTCCAAGAGCAGTTTTCCCATCCATTGTGGGTCGTCCCAGGCACCAGGTGATGAACTGCTTTGGTTGTTCCATACTGGGCTTGTAGAAGGCTTTGCTGCCCTGTCCCCAGCTCTTCACCCCAGGGCCACCTGTGTCTGGGGCTAGTCCAGCCTAGGGTGATCTGTGTATTTCCAGGCAAAAGGAGTCCAGCTGTGCACTCACCTGAATCAAAGGAGGTCTCTTGCCTTGTGAAAGGAATCCTTTAAAAGTATTTCACTCCCTTCTATGCCATCTTTTCCCTGCCTCCTAATTTTGAATTACCCAGAGAACTTGGTGAGTAAAACTAATTTAAAGAAACCCAGCGCAAAACCCAAATAAGCCCAACACAGAATCTGGAAATTCTGACTGCCTTTGAAGCTGATAATAGGTAATAGGTGGAACACTGAAGGAGGAAGCAGAAGTTTCCAGTCAGCTTTCCCCTAACCTTTCTGACTTTATTCATTTAGCTGTATCAGAAATGGGCACCTGTCTAGGGTTGAGTTTCTTTAGCTTCAAGGTTTACATTTGAGTATATGATGCATTCCACTATATTTTAATAGTTCACAAAATACATTTATTGTCTGAGCTGTTTAAATATAGAGAGTTTATGAGACAGATCACCATTAGCATGAATTAGAGAAGCTTGTCTAGGTCACAACAAACTAATCCAAATAATTAGCAGATCCACCTAATTGCTTGTATGTTGCCCAAGGCCCTGGTGGAAAGAGGCAAGCTCTTTGAAAGATGAAGCACTTTACATACCCAGTAAACATATTTTAAGTTCTCCAGGATTGGAGAAATACCTGCCTTTCAATACAGAAAGTAGGACTGGAGGGCTAATTGAGGTCTCTGGGAATTACCGTAATTTAAAAAGTATATTTAAATGCTATTGTCTGTAGCTAGTGTGAATTATGTTAATTGCTCAAAAGCAAGCCGTATAGTTACAGTGGAAACAAATACAGATTTCTAGAACATTTCTTTCCTGATCATGTAGGATGGATCATCCCATTAAAAATTGCAAATCTGGGATGCCTGTTTTTAAGACACAGAGTTAGAGATACCAAGGTTTGGAGTCTGTAATGACTAAGTTATGATGGGAGTATTATGCACTCACAGCATCCTACTGTATACTATTTTTTTTCATTATTTCTGACTTTAACATAGTGTATATCCAGAGTGGTTTCCAGCTTCTGATCCTTTAACCATTTCTACAGGATCCATGAAAATACCTGTAAAGATGCCCATACCAGTAGATTTAATTGCCCATCCCTAATTACAGTATTATAGTGTTCAAAAAGAAGATTAAAAAATGTTGAAGCTTAAGCTTTGGGAAAGGTAAAGTGTGCATCACTCCATCTTGACCCTTAGATGGCACAGTATCACCTTCTACTTTTACTCTGCTTTATTATCATTTAGCAGACAGTTCATCCCTAAATAATAACAAACCTTAAAACAACTCATTTTTCCCACTTTATCTTGATGCATTTAATATTGTATTTGTTCTGTTTACTTAACTGCAGTGGAAACAGGAACTCCAGAGATTTAATAACCAATCGTTTAATATCGGCAGTTTAAGAGCAACACATAATTCACCATTTTTTAGTATTAGTAAACTATGTGGTAACTAGTATAACTGGCAGCTGGATTTATTTCACAGCTAATATTGTCTACTTAATGACACTTTTTCCTGAGACACTAATGCAATTTTTATTATTTTATAGGGTGTGATGGTAGGTATGGGTCAAAAAGACAGCTATGTGGGTGACGAGGCTCAAAGCAAGAGAGGAATCCTGACCCTGAAATACCCCATAGAGCACGGCATCATTACAAACTGGGATGACATGGAGAAGGTATGTCAGCTTTGAAAAGGTGATGTGTACTACTGGTAAACAGAACTACTTGAACTAAATACTTACAGAATATCCACTAAATTTTAGATCAAAATGCCATGCTATCCAGTATGGCTCAAGGACAAGCTTGTTAACAGCCAAGGTTAACGTGCAGCTAAAGCTTGAGTATCAGTAGGAGTACATCAAAATTGTAATTGGGAGTTCTTTTGCTCCAGCCTGATCTTTGCTAGTTACTGAGAAGGGGGTGGGGGGGAGAGGGGAAGGAAGAAAGAAAAGGAATATATCAATTTGCTAGTAAAAAAATGGAATTTAGGAAGGTATCTGTTTCTGCAAAAACGCAAAGCATGTATGTGATTCTGATGTGAAGAGCACTGTTTATACACATACTTTTTAATGCTTGAATGATTAGCAATATTGCAGTGCCCTGCATCCATTTCAGAGCCAGTATTTGGATGGAAGGCTTCCAGAACCATGTTTACAGCCATAGTCTTTACAGATGATATAATTCCTAAGATTCCAAAATGGTATTTCCATTTAATGTAGTTCTGTGAAAATAGGGTTATTTGGAACAGTCAGGACATCACAATGCACTCTAAGTTGTGGAGTCACACAGCACTTAATGAGTCGCAGTATTGTAAATTTTACTTGAAAGCAAAATCTTTTAGATGCCAAACATACTAACCAGGCCCTAGTCACCACGAGCTTGAAAACAAGCTTAGCAAAATCTTATTGGCCTTCAGACTGAAATCTCTGGTTCTTTTACTTCTCATCAGTGTATTCACCTCCTCACTGCAGTCCACTTGGCCTCAGATTTTTACAGCTTGTAGGAACAAGTCATGTGGAGGTGATAAACACAAGCTGGCTTTCAACCTCACGAACAATTTATCTTCATTTCTTTTTATGAATTCTTGGGCTGGCCTGTACAAACCGAAAGAGGAAACTACCAAGAAACCCACTGTCTATTGACCTCTGTATATATCTGAGTTGTTCTGGAAATGTTTCACTTTCAGTCATTATTGAAATAACGTTGCTAGAACCAAGTGTGTCCTGTTCTGTCTCTTCTACTGTAAGAATAACATATTCATTTTCATGAGCTTATGTGTCCTTAAAGTAAGTCATATATTACTGGCAGTAAAACCTGAGGATAGTGGGGGTTTTTCTACAGTTGTTCTGATAGTCTTTATGGAGGCAGTAAGAACAACTGCATGAGAAACATCACCAGCCTGTATTTGGAGCTGTCAGCAGAGTGCTGGAGCTCAATACCTGTCTGGAAGTGATGCTTAGATGCTGATTGATGGTGTTTCTTTCCCTTTGCTTCTCTCATTATCCTCAGATCTGGCATCATTCTTTCTACAATGAGCTCCGAGTTGCACCTGAAGAACACCCAACTCTGCTGACTGAGGCACCACTGAATCCCAAAGCCAACCGCGAGAAAATGACCCAGGTAAACTCACATGAAAGCTATGGAATAATCCAACCTTTTCATTCAACAGGATGTGAACATCAGCATTCCAGTTAGTCATGCTGTCCAGCAGACTGTCTTTCTCAGTTATGGAAGATGGAAAGTACATAGTGACCACCTGTCATACTTACATATATAGTTTAGAAAATCACTGTATCCACTTTGAATGTGAGTACTTCAGTCTGTCCAAACTTTATGTCATCTTAATCTGTTTTTATACGCAGGTCCCTTATGAAATTATCTTTAATATGTGCATGTGGTTATATTAATACGATAAAGATATAGGCCAAATAGAGGGAGATATCTTACAGGACAAATATTTTTGGATTTAGATTTCGTATTTTCCTTTCTTGTTTTTACCAACCTTTGAGAAATATGAAAATCTCGTATTCTACCTCTCTTTCAGTAAATTGCTTCGACTAAGCTAAACCCTCTAGTGTTAAACAATTATTTAAATTGCATTTCAGATAATGTTCGAGACGTTCAATGTGCCAGCCATGTATGTAGCTATTCAAGCCGTTCTGTCCCTCTATGCCTCTGGACGTACCACAGGTAGGCCTCAGGGGAGCACGGCATAGATGTTTGAAATAGTTCCATGAGTATGATGGCAATCAATCGTGTGTTCTCTTCTCAAAGGGATCGTGCTTGACTCTGGGGATGGTGTCACCCACAACGTGCCCATCTATGAAGGCTATGCCCTGCCACACGCCATCATGCGTCTGGATCTGGCTGGCCGGGACCTGACAGACTACCTCATGAAAATCCTGACAGAGCGAGGATACTCCTTCGTGACCACTGGTAAGGACACGCTGCTGGCTGAGAAGGAGAGTTGTTCATGTGCCATGTTTCTACTGGGTTTAGAAGGACTATCAGTGGTTCTGCAGTTGAATAGGCATGAGAAGGTCACGAACTTGAACATCCCTTGAAAGACTACCAGATGACTTGTTTAAAATATGGGGGTGTTGGAGGATGGAAGGACCAGTCAACATGTCTGTGTCATTTCTGAATGCCAGTCTAAAGACTGAATCCTCTTTACAGCGGAGCGTGAAATTGTCCGTGACATCAAGGAAAAGCTCTGTTATGTGGCCCTGGACTTTGAAAATGAGATGGCCACTGCTGCATCTTCCTCCTCTCTGGAAAAAAGCTATGAGCTTCCCGACGGTCAGGTGATCACCATAGGAAACGAACGCTTTCGGTGCCCAGAGACCCTCTTCCAGCCATCTTTCATTGGTAGGCTCAGTGACTGTTCTGCCTTGTAAACTGCACAGAAATACCAAGTACCTATTTCCTTTCGATTGTGCTCCATTACTAACTCACCCAGACCTATACACGAGTGTGTCCTAGCACCCATTATAATATAATCTTTTACAGCAGGACTATTAATATGGTGGGAAGAACTTCATGTCAAACAATTAGCCAAAATGCTTTCCCAAAATAAACCCACAATGTTTATTCCTGCCTTCTGGCACTGGGCCTGTGCCATTGTGTATGTTTGCATGTACTTGCCAGGAGTGGGAAGAGGTGGGAGGGGCAGGCAGGCAGCAAGACCTAGTTTTATTCTTCCAAAAGACTACTCCAAATCCTGAATCCATGGTTCATCACCTTTTTGGAGCAAAGCCAGGACAATGCCATGTTAATCAACATCCATGAAGGCAGATTTGCAACTAGGTCACACAGAAATCCAGTGTCAGTTCTGCCAACAGGCAGAATTTCAACTCAGAAAAAAAGTAGTTGCATACCTAGAGATATTAGGACATATTTTGACTGTTCTGTCTCTATGTTGACTTAATTTGAAAAGAAAAAAAAAAGAAAAAAGAAAACAAATTATTCCAAGACCATATAAGGAATTCTTAGGACAATTGAGATTGCCTGCAAAAGCCTAGTGGAAACTTTACTATTCCACACCCCCAACTTTGTTTTTAAGGAGTTGGTGTGTGTAAGGGGGAGAGAAGGGCTGTACACCAAGGAACTCTTTAGCAAATAATTTAGGCAACTGCAGAATGACTTTCCAGATTTTCAAAGCTCTGAGACTGATGTCTTCCAAAGAGTCACTAAACATCATGTCAGCTCTGTGTTAATAATTTTAAGTCTCTGTAAGGAGTTGCTTCCTCAATGTTCTTCTGTACCTTCTCCAGGCATGGAGTCAGCTGGCATTCATGAAACCACTTACAACAGCATCATGAAATGTGACATAGACATCAGAAAGGATCTTTATGCCAACAACGTGCTGTCTGGAGGCACCACAATGTACCCGGGTATTGCAGACAGGATGCAGAAGGAAATAACTGCTCTGGCTCCTAGCACCATGAAGATCAAGGTATGTATAGTGCAATCATTTGTAGACTATATGAGCTGGCATTTACAAAGTCCTCAAAGATCTAGTGAAACATGCAACACTTTACAAAGTAAGTGCTTTTAACATATTTTGAATCACATCTGGTTTATCTAGCAAATAATCACCACCTGGTAACTTTGGTGCTGGAAGAAGAGAGCCTTCTCTCATTGCCTTGTTTGTGCTGAATTCTGCCAAATGCCCTAATGTAGCCAAAGAAGAACAGCATGGACCCAGCAGCATAATTTTTCCTCTGGGGCTGTATGTGAGCTTCTTCAGCCCTTCTAGTATGATGGGTATGGGAGAGAGGAAATGCTGGTTTTGTCTTTGGCTTACAAGTTTGAAGGAGACCCTGAAAAACCAATCTTCATTCTGGTGCTTCAAATCTTCTGTTCTTTGCTTTACAAACATTTTGTCAGCTATACCAAAAGGAGTGCTCCGTAGGTCACTGATTTTTTCGACCCCTTCTGGACTGTCATTATATGATTCCAGAGCAATTATCTCCCCTTTTCTCATATATGCCTGGGAATACATGAATGCACCAGGGATAGGGGTCACTGAGAAGGCTGAGTCAGGCAGAGAATTTGAGAGTACAGATTTATATAACAAATTTTAAACTTTCCTGCTTGCAGCAGTGAATAGCTGTAATAGCACTAGCACATATAGGCAGTGTTTTTGTTAATATCACATATCACCGCTTTAGTATTTTTGTATAAAAATGTATTTTATTCACAGTAGTCAGTTGTACTTAATGCTTTTATATCTTGAACAGATCATTGCTCCTCCTGAACGCAAGTACTCGGTCTGGATTGGAGGTTCTATTCTTGCCTCCCTCTCTACTTTCCAGCAGATGTGGATCAGCAAACAGGAATATGATGAAGCTGGCCCATCCATTGTTCACCGCAAATGCTTTTAAATTGCTTTGTCTTTGTATGTCTCCTTAGTGTGAATGTATTCAGGGAAATACATTCTTATCATTTCATTCCATAAATCCTTCATCCTAATTAATCTAATTAATTGGATACTGTGTATTTCTTAAAATAAATTTTAAATATGCTATGAAACTGCTGCTCCTATTTAAAACAAAAACAAAAGCCAAGCCGTGCGTGTGCAGATGCCGTTACAGCTGGCTTGAAGCTCCATCTTGTGACATGAATTTATTATTACACTGTACTGGGCATAACAGAAGCGGTGGTACCTTTAGCTCAGTGATACCAATGCCAGAAAATGCTCACCTACCTGGCTGCACATTCTCAAAGTTGAGCCTCAGAAAACATTTTAATCTGCCAGCAGAACCAGTCGTGGTTCTCACGTAGTTCTGGGACGTACAGCAAAGGAGCACAGCGTCTGTTCAGTATCAGGATGAGCATGGGCACACTGCTTTGCATCTGCTCTATCCAGAAATATTATCTATCCTCATCACTTCTTACTTCACAGCTGTCATGCTGGAAAAGCTAATTTCTTACAGTACATGGCCCAGCGGTGTACGATGTGTACCACAACAATTCTGCGTTTTCTTTAAAGAAACAAAACCTGTTCCTTTGGGAGCATATCTAAACTCTAATAGTAGGTCAAACATATGACTTTCTTGTTGTATGCCCTCAGGATGAGTGCAGCCTATTATTTTTATTTTGTGATTTCTAGCAAGATCTAAAGGGTAATTACGCTGGCTTAATATACTTTCTCTTCAGAACTTCTTTTTTTTAGACGGGGGAGTAATGTGTTCAAAGTGGCTAAAATAATTTGGAAAATTTTCTTTTTCTGTAATTTTTCTGATTCCATAATATAATCTTAAATACATCAACTAGAAGTATATGCATAGAAGCTGAAACCAGTAATACTGTCTTAGAAGGATATATATATATGAATAAAGAATTCACTGAGACAGACCTGGAAAAGGTCACTTCTAAGGAACTTGCTGCAATTTGTATTCATTAGAGGTCAGGATAAAGGATGCTATTTATTTGCGTTAACCTATTTTCCTCTCTCAACTCAATAGTTTACCTCACTTGCCTGTTACTTGTTATCTTTCA
>VYZQ01020523.1:0-12898 GCA_013400655.1 Mystacornis crossleyi
CTTACCCAGAGCCCTCCCCTGAGCTGCAACACAGGCTAAAACCAGTCAGATACAGGCCTGTGGTGACTCAGAAGCATCAGCTGGGACAAGCCACCAAAGCTCAGCAAGGAGCAGCACACTCTGACCAAGAACATGGGCTCCAATTTCCCAGTTGCTGGTGGCTAATTCCAATTTATGGACTGCATACAAGCTTTGCTCTTCGGTTTCCTAAAAACGCTGAACGCTGAATTCAAAGTTGTGAGAACCTGCAGGCCCCAGAGCTGGGGCTGGATCTTCACAGCAGCATGTGAGCAAAGCCTGGAGAGGACTAAATTCTAACATTAGACACTTACGTGCCCAGAAGTCTGCTCCTGGACAGATGGGAATCTGCTGGCCTTCCAGTTGTTTTGGATTAAAAAGCCAGGCCCTCCCCTGGCTCCTCCACCCATGCGCACCAACAGGGCTGTGTTTTATCCACCACTCCAGGCTAATGCTACATCCCAACCTGCACATTCCTCATCCCTTTCCTTCCCTGAGGGGCCCTGAGCCCACTTCTTTCAGACGAACCCCAAAATCCCCGAGTTGTGCAGCTGTGTCACAAAGGTGGTGCCCTCAGTTCAGCTGAGGATAAAATCACTCACAAAAGGGCTCTTAGACCCCCCCTTCCCCCATCACTCCCTGTCCTTTTGGGATGGTGAGGAACAGAACCGGCTCCCATTTTGCCTGAAGGGAACACACTCAAGGTGCACTTGCAGGAGTGGAGGAGGTGGAAGGGGGTATGTTTGGGAGTGCTGTGGTAGAAGGGAAGCCAGACCACGGCTTGGTCACTTGTGACAAAGCACCGACACCTGCTCGGATGCTGGGAGGGTCCTGGGATCCAAGTTGTACCTAAAAATGGGCACCTGAGCAGCCACACAAAGGCACACAGCAGCAGCCAGCTCTGTGGGCACTGTCAAAGTCAGGGTGATTGCATTAAAGGCTGCACAGCCTGTAAACACGAAATGCAGGTAGCCAGGGATAGCAGCAAGCTCCTGTTCCTGCTCTGCAGCCATTCTGCTGCCCCACATCCTTCCCTCGTGCAGCTGCTCAAAGGTTTTACACCAGAGAAGAGGCACAGCCTTCACCAGCAACACAGGAGGGCCAGGACACTCACTCAGCTGAAATCCTGGCTGATACACACTGACAAGAGCCTCTGGAAAACCAGAATCTTACATAGACTCTGTCCCCTCTGGAGGCTCTGTGTACAGTATGTACATGTTTTCTAACTCCAGCACTTATCCTTGATATTCGAAGATAGCTGGTATGCAATTCCTCCACTTCCTCCCAGAAGAGAAGCTTTAAATTCCTCAGAATGAAAAATAAGCACTCTCTGTTCTTGAAATTCAGGCAGGGACAGACCCATATTTGGGAGCAGTACAGGAGCTCCAGCAGAAGAGGAAGAACCCGAGTGTTTCCACCAAGCCCAGACTGAAGCCAGCTCTGACATTCAGACAGAATATGTGGGACAGGAACTTCTTTCAGCCATCTCTGGGCCTTTCCAGCTTAGTGGCCAAATCGTAGAAGATGCTGAAGAAGGCAAAGCTGAAATAACTGCTACCCTGACAGAAATATTTAGCAATTCCACTAATGACCAGATACTGGACAAAGAGAGGAGCTGGTGCTGCTCAGTGCAGTGCCTGTGCTTATTTGACAAGTTCCTGATGAAGGAACAGTTTGAATGCCACCATTTCTGATCCACTCCCCAAGCCACCAGTTAGATGAATTACAACTGGGTGAATGGCTCAGGATCTCCATGAGCATCATCCCTGCAGGAGCAAAACTGCACCAGGCAGATGCAGACTCCCGTGGACTTGACTCATGCTCTTACAGCACTCCCAGCACTGAAATAAAGGGTAATTTCATCAGCAGAACATTGTTATGAAGAATTCCAGTTGGCACGAATCAAAGCATGATTGTTTCAAGAACAGATTCTAATTCTAGGCAGAATTCCTTCCTTCCTCCTACAACTGCCATTTAAAGGAATTAAAAAAATAAAAAAACCCAAAACCTCAAGCAAAAGGAAGGACTTTTTCAAGAAGAGGTGTAATTAAAATTGCAGCATTGAGTGTGTCAGCTGTGATAGACTCCAAGACATGAATTAAAAAAAAAACCAAAACAAGCCAAAAACCACAACAGATGAATCCATGTCAGATGGGCTCACATATTTAATAACTGGTGGCCAAAACACAGCCTTCAAGAAGATCTTAGAATACAGGTGGATACATGCTGGGAAAGCTGAACAGGGGAAGCACCACTTCATGCTTTGTCTTATTTTTCCCCTCCCCTCTTCCAGTCTCCATTTCTTCTTGGTCATCATCAGAAATGGGCTACAGGGGGAGGAGGAGGGCTGCCATTCCTACAGAATTCCTTTATCTGAACTGCACTGGAAGTTTGTTATTTCAAAAAAGCTTTTCCTAGTTCTTGGGGGCTTCATGCCCTCATCTTGCTGTAACTCCAGACTAATAAAAGACTCCCAGGCAGAGTATTTCCAAAATCTTTATTGCAAGTCATGTTTCAACACCTGCAATTAGTGTTTGTAGAATTACTGTGAAAGAAACAAGGAAGGAGGTTTGGAGTCTGGCCTGGTTATTGAGCAGAGGTAGAAGCTAATAAAGATAGAAGCAGTTCAGTCAGCTTATTTTAATTCACTTTAGTAAACTGTGTCTTCAAAGCTTTGTCTGTGCTCTCAATCTTAACACGAGGTTCAGAATTCTGAGTATTTTTGAAGCAATGCATGAATCCCTTGTGCTCTGCAATTAATGAGCCATGCTCGGCCCAACTGCACCACACCCAAAGATAATTCAACCGAAAGAACATTTAATAAATAAAGGAGCATGAAAGGAAATCAGGCTTCAGCTTATTGCATTCCTCTGATTTAAATCTACCAGGCTTAGCCCAAAAGCTGGCCTGTAAGGAGCAATTCCAGCATTGCCACTCCAATGAAGAGCAGCAGATCTCTCCCCGTCACTAACTGAAAAAATTTATTAGCAGAGACCTGCCACCATCTTCTACATCTTCATTCTTCCAACAGGCTTTGCAGTGTCAGCCACTGGTTACATTTTTGTTGTTGCTGGTCAAATTGTCAAAAAAAAATTGATCCCTTGGCTTAAGCAGTTGTTTGCTCTGTTTGTGTGCTGAAACGCAGCAGGGAGTAGGAAGGTGCCAGTTTTTAAACCATCACTGAGCACAGCTGAAGTTTGTTTTACTGAGATCAAAATGTACATTAGCAGGAGGCTGAACAGTGGTGAAAGACAAATATGTCTAGACAAATTTACTAGTTAAACAAGTGATTCCTCAGTGACACAGGCAGAAACTTTTCTGAGCTCCTCTTTTATGGTTTTCTACTCAAATAACACTACTTTCAAAAAGTTTTTCCAGGCAGTGTTGAATGCTAAGTGTTAGGCAGAAGATAAGTTCCTATGGCACTGGGAGTTGCCAGTTCTTCACACCACAGAAAGACACAGAACTGTTGGGAAGAGTTGTTCAGCTGTTCCCAGATGGATCAGGAATTCTCATTTCTCTGAGTAGTCTGCTTTACCACTCACTGTTCTCACTTCAGTGTCCTAAAGATTTCCTCAAGTCTTAAAACTCTCACCACTGACTCTTTCTCCCTAAATTAAGAACATTGGGGCTTTATATGCAACAGACTAATCCTCTCATAGAGGTATTCCCTCATTTGAAGGCCAGAGGTTGAGGTTTTGTGTTTCACACTGGAATTTAACCATGTAGGGGTTAGAACCAACTAAGCTGGCATATGAATTCCAGTCAGGAAAATATATCTACACTGGGAGATGAATTATTTTGCTTTTCAGAGAAAATTAATCGTAAAGGACTTTCAATACCTGACAATGTGACATACGCTGTGACTTTCAGGTGAGACTTAGTGTTTTCTGAACAGAACAAAGCCCTCTGCTACAGCACTGGTGCTACTTAATTAACTTAATTAACATCCAGACCGTAACTCACCTGCAGAGCGTGCTTGCTGGCACAGTAGCCCGTGGCCAGAGGAGCTCCCATGATGCCCATCACACTGCTCACAGTGACAATCTTCCCTTTCTTCCTCTGGACCATGTGATTCAGGACATACTTGGTCAGCGAGATGGTGCCCAGGTAGTTGAGTTCAATGATGGCATTGTAGACATCCAGGTTTGTATCCACGAACAAGGAGCGTTGGGAGCGCCCACCATTGTTCACCAAAACATCGATCTCGGGAAAGATACAGAGATAAATTAATATAAACACAATTTCCTTTAATATCTGTGCTTCCTCAGCGATTCAGTGACATCAAGTGAGTGTTCAGCCCTCAGCAATGACAAGTGATTATTTGGTTGTTGCTGAAATCCAGAAGCCAGCAACAGAAGGGATAAAAAATCAGGTACTTTTTGGCAAGTTTAATACTGAAACTGAAGAAAGATATAGACACTGCTGAATTTATCATACACAAAAATAAAAGTGAACTATGAACATAAACGCAGGTCTAGGAGACAGAGAAAAAGAACTAGTTTAACCCCAGAAGCACATCTTACCTTGCCAAAATGCTTGAGAACACTGTTGGTTGCAGCTTCGTGAGAGGACCTGTCAGTTAAGTCGAGACGCAGAACAAGGATATCATTTTCACTCAGGCTGCTAATCTCTGAAAAACAACCATGAAGGGAATGGGAGCTGATAAGATTCCCAATCTAACAACTGTGGGAAACATAACGTGCTTGTAAACACCACATTTTCACAAAGACACCAAGAAACCATAACATCAAGTTGGAAATAAAATGCTTGCTTAGTTTCCATTTTGATCCCCACATAGAACCCATTTTTAATCTGTTCCTACCAAGTTTTTTTCTGACCATTATGTTTTTGTATGTGAAAACCTTGATTTTATTAAACAGGCTTGGTAGCACAATTCGGAAGTTTCACTTCTCCAAATACATTGCAATAGTTAGGAGTAAAATCCATCTAGAACTTTTCACAGAGGATTCAGAAGCACATTGGGAGCCCTGACACTTTGCTTGGATATCAACAGGTCAATCATGTTTATTCCTGACAACAGGCCTCACATTCAGACCCAAAACACAACATACATCCCTGAGCAGCTACGAGGCGAAGTCTACAGAAGCTGAATTACTGGGGGCTTTTTGGCAGGAGGTGAAAGGCTTTTGTTTAACTGACAGATTTTAACATATCCATCCCTTGAAATAAAAGTCAGCTGCCATCAAGTTTCAGCTTTTTTGTTGTGTTTTTCCCCCACTGTCTCTTCAGAACAACTGACCTTTTCCACAGAAGGCATTTCTTGAGCAGTGATTTGTTACCCTGGGGTTTTGGGGCAGATGACTCACAAAAACAAAATCTTCATCATTTCAAGCCTTTTTTTTAACTACATCTAACAAGAATTTTTACGCTACTTATACAGCTTGTTAGTGCTATTTTTTTTCCCTAAATTGATTCCTAGCCACACCTAAGTGTGGCTGCTCCCCTTTACGCAGCTGCCCTCTTCAGAGAGCCTCAGGCTCTGATTTTTTAATTACTTAATTTTAATTTTTAATTTTTTGCATATAGAGGGAAGGTTGAACTTTGTCTTAACAGGGATGTAGAAATAAAGAGGTTACTTAAACCCATGAGTTGCCTCTGTTCAAAGGTCATTATTATCTCAGCCACTGGTTAAAATAAACCCATCTGTCTGGTTTAATGCTAGTCGTTTTTCCATTTATTGCTCCCTCCAACCCCTCCATGTGCATTTTCTCCTCCATTTCTTCCAGAAATGTGGCAGTAAAATGTGGTTTAAGCTGCCCTCTCAGGGACACACCTCTGCCTCGTGCTGCCTGAAGCAGATTTGCACAGCTGAAACCTGTTGGGGTGTGGATGTTTCTGCCATGGGTTAACAAGACCACGCGGTCAGCCCAGCCATGAAAGCTACACAGGGGAGAAAGAAAAGAGCAGAGGAAGAGACACAGACTGTGGGTAAGGAAGGAAGTGCTCTTTTATAAGATGTGAGAAAGTTCTGACATCAGGAAATTTCAAACCAGAAACCTTGTTTGGGAGCAGTCTGTCACCCAGTTTGATTTCCACCCCCCAAAGCATTCAAACCCCACATCTCTAGCAGCTTCCTTAGCTCGATTTTAGGCTGAGGGATCCTTACTTCAGGCACTGCTCTCAGACAGCTTTTACAAAAACCAAGCATTCCTGTTACCCTTTTCTAAACTCCTTCTCCCATTCACTAGCCCATTGTTTTTCTGGCTGATGACCAGCACTGTGCCCAGTGTAGAAGGCACAAAGGCACAAATATGTCCCAGTTTATTTACTAACAAACCCTAATATTCCACGGCCCCTTTTGGCTGCTACCAAAGTGATGTTTTTAAGGGAACAACTATTATATCCAGAAAAAACACTTGGGCCCAAGTGGGAGACCTTAGTTAGAAGTTCACTGCTCAGGTTTCAGACCAACAACTCTTTTCAATACATGTTAGTCCAAGGTGGCTGTTTCTCATAACATGATAAACACTCTAGATCAGAGTAGTATTTTCCAGCTCTTCAGCATTTCCTCTTCTTTTATTTCTCCCTAGTATAAATGCCCTTCAACAGAGGTTGAGCTTTCAGCAGAGGCTGATCAACATGACCTCCTGGGGTCCATTTCAACCTCAATTAATGTGTAATTCTTGAACTTCCAGATTGCCTGTCACTCATTTGGCCTATCCATAATTAAATCATATTTGACCTTTGCCAAACCAAGAAATATCCCCTCCCACGTTTTTTTTTTGTTTGTTTGTTTTGTTTGTTTTTTGTTTTTTGGTTTTTTTTAATTAGGGCTTTTGAGATAAAACAGCCTCCAACATTGCTGACAAAAGAAAGAGTGGCTGGGGAAAATAGAAAAGCCTCTTGCAGGAGCTGTGTGAGTTATACAAGTTGTTTTCTCTCCCTCCTGCCCAAGTGCAGTGAAGTGTTGAGTTGGCATACGCATGACTCAACAGGTATTACCATAGTTCTTACAGTCCCTTCCCTCTCTCTCTCTTTCTCCCCCTCAGATTTTCAGCAGCGTAGAATGCACAAACCTGTACCACAGGGTGGTGTCACTAAACTTTGGACAAGATCTGTGTGCTTGTTTCTGACACATAGCTCAGTTGCTGCTGTGTTCAACCTCTACAGCAGGCGTGTTGCAGCACATGAGCTCCAATTATGCCCCATAAATCAGCCAAATTCACACTGATGTTACACATTGCAGCTCAGGCTCCATCTACCCCGAGCTACTCAAACCTTACAGGACAGTCCTGAGCTCAGCTGCAAAGACAAAACGTGCAGGTGGAAACAGGGACAGGCCACCCAGGAAGCACGTGGACCCACTGGACGAGCATGCAGGGATGGAATCAGGAAGATCAACACCCAGGTGTAGTTGAAACTGAAATTTTGGCTGGAGTTGAGGAATGTGAAAGGCAGCAAAGGCTGCATAGGTACAGCAGCAACAAAAGGGAGACCAAAGACAGAGTGAGCTCACTGCTGGACAGGGATGGTGAGGAAGAAATTATGAGATGCACAGAAAAACGTGAGGTACTTATTGACTTCTTTGCCTGTCTTCTCTGGCAAGATCTCCTCTCAAGTCTCCCACACGCCTGAGGCTACGCTCTGGGGAAAGAAACACTGCCTAGAGTCAGACAAATTAGGGACAAAATGCACGTATGAGCAGGGCAATACATACACCCATGATTTACTAGAGCTGGCCAATGTCACTCATTTTTGGAATGTTCTTCTAAGTGGAGTAGCTCCCCCGGGACAGAAAAAAAACATATGTCACACATCCTAACTTCAGACCTTGGGAAAATTACATGACAGTTCCTCCTGAAAGCAATTTCCAAGTGAAGGACAAGGAGGTGTGTGGGAAAAGCCATCATGGATTTAGCATGGCCATATACTGCCTGACCAACTCAACTGCTTTTTGTGATCAGCTGTGGTATCCCTCCATGATCAATATGTTTGAGTATCTTCATTAATTACCCAGATGATGGGAAAAAAAACACAGGTTTTCATAAAATTTTGATTTAACATCAAGTTCAGAGGAGCAGTTGCTGGAGGGCAGGACTGCCATGCAGAGGCACCTTAACAAGCTCTAAGAATAGTCTGACAAAGCTCATTAAGCTCAATAAATTAAAATGCAGATTTTCACACCTGGGACAGGACAATGCTCTGCAGGCCAACATCCAAAGGGTCAGGGATCATCTCTCCAAATAAGACCTGGGGTCCTGATGGAAGGACAGCAGCAAGCTGAGTGCAAGCCACCAACTGGCCCTGGCAATGACAAATGCTTATGGGCTGCACTAATAAAAGCAGACTGAGGGAAAATGATTTTTAAGAGCTTCTACACAGCATTCTAAGAGTTCACCTAGAGCACTGTGTCTAATTTTGGACCCCCTAGCTCAAAACCAATACTGATAAACTGGAGATACTGCAGCAAAGGGCCACTAAGTTGGTTAGGGGGGCTGGCACACGTAACGGTCAAGGAAAGGGGTGGAAGCTGGGTTTACACAGCCTTGAGAAGCAAAGGAGAAGAGTGGAAGTGGGTCCAGTTACTACCTTGCACTACTTAGAAGCTGGCTGTAGAAAACATGAACTATCATAGAATCACACAATGGTTTAGGTTGGAAGGAACCTTAAATATCACCTCATTCTAAACCCCCCCTGCCATGCGCAGGGACACCTTCCACTCTCCCAGCTTGCTCCAAGCCCCGTCCAGCCAGGCCTTGGACGCTTCCAGGACAACCACAGCTTCTCAGGGCAACCTCTGCCAGGGCCTTGCCACCCTCAAAAGCAAGAATTTCTTCCAAATATCTGATCCAAACCTGGTTTCTGTCAATTTAAAGCCATTCCCCCTTGTCCTGTCACTTCATGCCCTAGTTATGTTTCTGTGTTACTGAAGAGTTTCCAGTATTCCTACTAATTAGGCCTTCAGTTAAAGTAGCAAATATTTGCAAAGCACAGGGCTACACAAGNAGGGCAACCTCTGCCAGGGCCTTGCCACCCTCAAAAGCAAGAATTTCTTCCAAATATCTGATCCAAACCTGATTTCTGTCAATTTAAAGCCATTCCCCCTTGTCCTGTCACTTCATGCCCTAGTTATGTTTCTGTGTTACTGAAGAGTTTCCAGTATTCCTACTAATTAGGCCTTCAGTTAAAGTAGCAAATATTTGCAAAGCACAGGGCTACACAAGACTTTCAAGCTTGTGTATGGCACAGCTCAGACATTCACAGGGTCACTGAAAGTTGGCAGAGGCAGAAATCGTCTCAGATAAATCCGTGCTCCTGGTCCCATCACTTGAAATAATATTTCTGAATATTCCCTAGCACATCACACAAGTACTTCCTGAAAATGCCTATCCAGGATTGCAGCTGCTGCCAGCCTATCTTGTGTTTTGAGTTTTGCAATCTCAACAAACAGCCACGGACGCAAGTGGTGTTACAGACTTGTACTGACCACTGCGTCACACAGCACTGGGATTTTGTCATGGCTGTCACTCGACCACACTGTCATCACATGCCCCTTGCTTCTTTTCAAATATAAAACTGTTAAAGTGACTGCTTTTTGGAGCCCTCAGAAAATAAAACTAAGGAGCTGTGCATTTTTGAAAGTTCCTTGAAAAGATTTTCTGAGTAGACTGCTGCAACTTTCAGCTTTCTAGGCATGTTTAGGTGCTAATCCAAGAAAAACATCTGATTATTCCCTAGCACACATTCCAAGTAGACTGTGGACATTCTGTCAACATTTCTAAGACTCAGCTGTCGGTGTGGTAATACATTCCACATAAAATACTCCATCCTGAGCTATAGAGGATAAATAGTCTGAAAAAAATGCATAATGTTAATAATGTTCAAACCCTCTATTTATCGGTGTGAATTAACTGCCTATTCTTCTTGCTGCCAAGCCAGAAAACAGGAGAGAAAAAGAGAAACAGGAGGAACGAAGCCAGACTTCTGACTCATCAGGCATATGAAAGCTAACTGGAAAATAACTGGAATAGTTAAATATCTTGCTTCACTTTTTTTCCTCTTGATTACAGGAGATCATCGTTCTTACACGTTCTTAGAACAACTTTTTCTGAACATTTTTATTAGTCCATTTTCCAAAGAGCAAACTCGGTTGTCTCTCTGCCTGTAACGTGCACATACCTGAAGAAAGAATATTTCTTAGTAGCAAGCAGCTACCTGGTTTGGCTCTTTACAGGATGATATTCCTGAGATTGTTTCCTCCATTTCCCCCACAGTACTTCCTCCATTTCTTAATCTAGTACCTTACAAGGGCACTTGCAAGTGATAATGAGATTTTTGGGTAACAGTGGCGTGTGTAGGAAGTTGAAATGTACCTCTATACAAAGGCTCCTCACTCACAAAAAGAAGATACCAGCTCTGTGTAAAGTTGACTTTCATAATTAAGTTTATTCGTGTGATATGTGGGTTAGTGTTCCTGTGGCAATTCCAGCCCAGCAAGGGTGGAACTGCTTGAATGAAGTGCTAAGTTGTACTTACGAAGGCATTTCTTTTTCACTCTCTGCAGCTCATCCTCCCTTCTGGCAGAGATGGCAAGCAAGGCTCCCAGCTTTGCCAGCTGGTAAGTCAATTCTTCTCCGATGCCACTTGAGGCTCCTGTCACCCAGACAACCTTGCCACGCAGTTCATGTTCTATCAAAAGAATCAAGACAGCAGTTCACACATTGCCAATGCTAGGATAAGCATCTAACTCACTGCAGGGGTGTAATCTGGCGCTGTTTTTAAAAAATATGCTCATTTTGGGGAGTATTACAAAATCCTGACTTCTTTATTTTTTTAGTCACACGCAGTTGTGAAATTGTTCATAGTTGTTCTGTTGCCATTTGAACTTTGTTCTAAGGCTAATCTGAATAAACACGGGTTATTTACCTGATGGAAGAAATCTGATTGCATTTCTGTAGGCCATCCACACATAACAATTCCACTAACCTCATCAAAAACAGCTTCAGAGGAAAAGGGAGAATTCTTGGAATTGACAGGAAACAGTTACTGTATTGCAAATACAAACAAAAGCCGGAGCAAATCTTTCCAAATAATGTTTTAATCCCCAAAAATGTTCCAGAGTAGCTGCTGACAGAGTAAAATTCTGCGAACAAAGACAGCTAATCACGAAAACCCCAGTGGGTGTTCATCCACTTTGTTTTGTATCTGATGCAGGTTAGCTCCTGCACTGGCCAGGGCACAGTACACAGAGTTCCCAGCGTGAAAGTTTGTGTGTGAATTCCCCACATACTCACAGCTCCTGCCCTGACAGGCTTTTTTAACCTGTACTAAATATAAGAGCATCCTGCTCCTTTCAGTGCTCTGCTGACACGCCTGTTCCCACCTGACTACAACCGTTCCCACTCCGTGGTACACCTGGGCACTGGGAAAAGCCTCAGTTTTCCAGACATACATCCAAAATCATCAGATACCACAGATGGCTGGAAAATCACTCAATTAATTCCAGAACATGATTTAGGGATGAGGGATCACAAATATCAGGGCGCTTTCCAGAAGGAATCGTTGCCTGACACGTGTCTGTGTTCCTCAAGATCAGACGCAGTGAATATCAGTCTTGGGGAAAATCTGACTCAGAGCACTGCTGACAGGAGCCCTTCCCTGTGTCTCTCAAATTTGTGCATTCCAACATCCAGCCAACCAAGAAAGATTCCTTGGCATAGTTCAAACAGCAGAGCCAAATGCAGTTTCTGAGACTTAAAGCCAGTTCCATTCTGAAAAGGGTCAGAACGGCATTTTTCGGCTCACTGAAACTTAACTACATTCAATTTAGCAAAGCTACTTCTTTTTCACTGTGGTTGGGACTGCTTTTACCTCCTGCTCTCTCCAGTGATCAGTTCCTGGTTCTCTCTACACCACGCTGTGTTCCAAATTTCTACTTTTGGAGTCTTATTTCTACTTTTTGTGTCTTAATGACACAAATCCCACAAAGAGACCAGCACCAAAACCCTTTCGCTTCAGACAAAAGCAGCGAGCACTCAACACTGACTGTCAGAGCTCAGCTTGACTTTGTGGGGCTGGCAGTAAGGTATTATTTGTCTTTTCTTAAGTTGACTGTATTTCAGCCAAAGAAAAATTCCTCCTAAAGCCAAGCTTTTGTGGTTTGGAATTGTTTGGAGTTTTTTGTTTCTAAAAACGCTAACAACAGCAACAGGAGTCACTTCCCAAAGGAGACATGTTGGTTATGAACTAGGGAGGTGGAAAGAGATGTTCCTGACATTGTCGGAATATCCAGTGTTCATCATTAGAACAAATGACTGCTGTCTGTAAAGCTTATTCACATGCTTTTCCTACAGTTTTATTCCAATATATTCCCAATTTATTGAATTAATCACAATAAACATGGGAGCTTGCCTCTCCTACTACATTTTTTTTTCCTGCAGAAAACCCAAGCAGACAAACACTACATGAACAAAACAACACATGGACGTAATTTCAACCCTGCTTACCACACTCATTCCTCTTGCTACTGAAAACAAATCCGCTTCCTCCTACCACTTAGTTTCCCTGTTCCCAACCTGTCTTGGGCAGCTTCACAGCAGTTATTCAGGATCTTGTTCTGTGAACAGAATAATTAACTGAGATAAGGAAAGTTTTCCCACCAAGTCCCCAGAGCTGCTTGTTACCAAGCGTTGAGCCAGTGAGAGTTAACATAATGGGAAACCTCAAATGCTGGTGTAGCACAAGTACCAAACCATCAGCTGTGCTCCAGAATAAATGTCCTGTTGTTGCTGGAAATAAGTTTAAACATTAACCGTGCCAAATTAAAAAATAAAAGCAGATTATTCTATTACTAACCATTAACTACTGTGCTACAAGGCATAACAAATGAGAGGCTGAACTGAGTTGCACTGCAAGT
>VYZQ01020544.1:0-25632 GCA_013400655.1 Mystacornis crossleyi
CCTCTCCAAGTGCTGCAAAGGGTATTAAAAATCATTCCAAGCTATGTATTTGATGGGGACAGGTCCACCTGCAGGACAGGACAAGCACACAGAGTTGTAAAGAGGTTATCTTTGGGTTGCACTCACTGCTTTGGTCTGTTTTGGCAGTAGCAGAGAAGCCAGCACCACACACCAACGTGATCATGCCCAGTCTCTTCAGCATCATCTGCTTCTTGGGCATCGTGGGGAACCTCATTGTGATCTACACTATCGTCAAGAAGAAGAAGTTGAGATGCAAACAGACTGTACCTGATATTTTCATCTTCAACCTCTCCATCGTGGACCTCCTCTTCCTCTTGGGCATGCCCTTCCTCATCCACCAGCTCTTAGGCAACGGCTCGTGGTACTTTGGAGCTCCCCTGTGCACCATCATCACCGCCCTGGACACAAACAGCCAGATCACCAGCACCAACATCCTTACAGTGATGACACTGGACCGTTACCTGGCCACCGTCTACCCCCTCAAATCCACCTACGTTCGGACGCCGTGTGTTGCGGCTCTCGTCATCTGCCTGGTGTGGCTCCTGTCCTTCCTGACCATCATTCCCGTGTGGATGTATGCAGGCCTCATGCCCCTGGAGGACGGGACTGTGCGCTGTGCTCTCTTGCTCCCCAACCCAGAGACCGACATCTACTGGTTCACCCTCTACCAGTTCATGCTGGCCTTTGCTGTGCCCTTGGTCATCATCTGCGTGGTCTATTTTAAGATCCTCCAGCACATGGCCACCACCGTGGTCCCACTGCCCCAGAGGAGTCTCCGGGTGCGTACAAAGAAGGTCACCCGCATGGCAGTCGCCATCTGTTCCGCCTTCTTTATTTGCTGGGCTCCCTTCTACATCCTCCAGCTGGTTCACCTGGGCATCGACACCCCATCCGTGGCCTTCTTTTATGCCTACAACTTTGCCATTAGCTTGGGCTACGCCAACAGCTGCCTCAACCCCTTCCTCTACATCGCCCTCAGCGAGACCTTCAAGCGCCAGTTCTTGGTGGCCATTCGCCCTGCCAAAGAGCCCTGTCGCAACAGCAGCTCTGCCAAAAACAACAGCATGACAGAGGCCAGTGTGTGCCTGAAGCTGGCGCCAGAATCCACCCAGCAGACTCAGTTTCTGGAGGACTTTTCCCCACGCTCACTGCCGGTGACTGTGGCTGTTCACTAGGGCGCTCTGAAGGGAGGGCAGCAGAAAGCCTTTGGATCTGTGAGTTGATGGAGGAGCAGCAGCTGCAGGCAGGTCTTGAAGAAGCCTGTGGACAACAAACTTCCACCTCCAAAAGTCCAGGTGCCTCTCTTCCGTTGCTCTGCTCCCGCACTGCTCCCAGCCTATGAGATGCTGTGTGCTGCTGCTTTTCATCCTGCACAGGAGGACTCTGCCACCACCGGGCCCCCAAAGAGGATGAATGGAAAAGAGAGGAAGGACAAAAAGAGGACTTCCAGGGGGAATATTCACCCTGGAAGAGCAAAACCTCTATCAACACTGCCCAGCGATTTCTCACCTCTTGGCCTGACCAGGATTCCTAACCAGCTTGTCAACATAGAGCTTCTTCATTCAAAACTTGAACCTTTGAACCACACTACCATATTTTTTTTTGTAAGTAATCTGCAGTAATGCTGGCTGTGTTGATGTCCTAGAAGAACACAGCAGAGAGATCCTGGGGACAGAAGTCTCACCCAGCCCTGTTGCTTGGCCTTTCAGTCTAGCTCCGTCTGCCTCCAGTGAGCTGTGTTGTTTGGCAACGAAAACATTTCAAGAACTGGCTCATTTTGATGCTAATCCTAAATATTTCAAGCAAAATCAGACACATAATAATCACACTGCTTCAAGGGACTGCAAAGAATTCTCAAAACTACTGCTGCTAACACCAGCTTTGTGTCTTTTCCTGCCGATGAGCAGATTTTCACAGTGCTAGTTCTTCATGCTGCTCTTGTACCTCACAGTCTGCATGGCCATTGGGGAACCCCTGGCAGAGGGTTTTAAACAGGACTAAAAATCACAATGTGCAGAGATCTCGGGAGCGAGAAGCTGTGAAAAAGCAGCTCGGGGAAGCAGAGTCGCTTATGCAGCTTCCTCAAAAATAACAAATGCTTTACACAAAGTTAAAAGAGGGAAAATTAAATGTCTCTGTGTTGTATATGCAGCTTTAACAGTCGGAGGTTAGGAAATAACTCTGCTCATAATAAAGTAGAGAAAAGACAGCAGAGATCAGCTCAAAGTGAGGATTACACCGACAGCCTGTGCTGGGCTCCGCGGGGACCGGGCAGGCATTGTTCAGTGCTTTGTCAGACATGGAGGGACTGGTTACTGTAGATGGATTTAATTTAAAGAATTAAAAACATCAAACAATCCAAAGGAATTTGTTATACCACGCTTACGGTTTCACGCCACCAGCCACCCACGATATGCCCAGAACAGAATTTCACCCTTACTCAGCTCCAAAGCAAAACTGTGTCACCTGCACAGGATGTCCTAAGCCACACACACACACAGGTGCACCTACTGCACCCACATCACACTTTTAAGTGTATTTAAGTACAGCCAGTACTTCAACCTACACCCTGTAGAGAGCACACAGCCATTCGCTCACCTCTGGCGATCAAAGCAGTCAGGTGTGCAACACCAGCACCTTTGACACCATCAGATGCAGCACGTTGCTTTCTGAGTCATTGAACAAACCTCAGGACAGGGTCTCTCTATTTTCTTCCAGGCTCTGTAAAAACCAGCACATCCACACTGTGACTGAGGGTATCTCGTGGATTTTCTCTGCGTTTCCCTGGCCAGCAAATCCGGGCACCTGCGGAACTTTCAAGCTTTATGGCCCGAAAATCTTTACCGCATTTTAACTGCCAGGAATTTCCACCTGCTGTTCTTCATGGAGCTGCTTTGCTCTTTGGTCAGTACTTTCCCTGAAGGGCTCGGATGGAGCGAAGGTCGAGGAGGATGTGTGCTGTGCCAGCCAGACTTGCCCTGGGGACAAGGGAAGCTATTGTGTTACCTTTCTCCCAAGAGGCAGGGAAGGGAAGAACTTTTCTGGGAAAGGAGGTGGTAATGACTGGGTGGGTGTTTCTTCCTCTAGTGCTAGCCGTAAGGAAAGTATGAGAAGTGAAAACAGGCTGAGTTATCAGGGCTCTCTCGGAGAGCAGTACATTGAAGATGTTATCTTGCTTACACAGTAAAAGTGTTTATGGTTGAATGAGTCTGTTCCCATCTGAAGTGAGTCGATCTGGCCCGGTGTGGCCAAGCCATGTGCTAAAAACCACAGCGGCAAGTAGGCTAACCAAGAAGGGAGGCCACCCCAGTCCCAGTTGGTGCAACACTCCAGAGGGGTTTTGTGGGGCAGACCTTTCCCAGATCTCATCACACTGAAGTCAACACACCAGTCCAACACTGACCACAACATGGGCTCCTTTCCAGCTTGAAGTCCTGTAGGTCTCATCTAAGGTGGAAAGCCATACTGGAGAGACTGGTCCCGACACCAGGGATAAGGCTTCCCATTTGGCCAGTGTCCCAGTAGAGGCATGTGCCCCTTCCCACCACCCTGCAAAGGCTCGTGGTTTCCATTCCCTCATGCTCCTCCTGCTTGTCCTGAAGGGGCTTCTTTGTCCAAATGTTTAAATGCTGACTGTGGGGTCCTTCCCTTTCCAGGTACATCCATAGAAGTGTGACAAATACTCCTTGGGAAGACAAGAATGTGGACACCTATGGATGTATTGAGAGGCTGGGAAGAGACGCACAGGAAGCAAACTAGCAAAGAACACAGCCAACATATAACTTTTGTCAGCTTCCCAAAATCACCCCAATCACAGGGCAAGATGAACAAAAGCCTCTCCTTAGGAGCAAACCTATTGATCAAATGCCTTCAGAGGTGTCACCCTACCTAGAGGATAAGGCAAAGCCTTCCAGGACTTAAACAGTCTCTGTGCACCTTGGTGTGACCTACTCCAAACATCCTATCCCTTTTCCAACTTTTTCAGAGCTTTATTCAGTCAGTGAGTCCATCGACATTCTGGTTTGCGTTCAGCTTTACCTCTTTGTCTCTCTGCTCTTTGTATTTATTATGTGATCTCCTGTCTCAGTGCCTTGGTTACCAACGGCAGAGCCTGAATAAAGGGAATTGCAAAGTAGGGAAGGGCACAGCTACTCATGCAGGGATGGGGAGCGCAGAGTGCTGCGAGGGCTGCCCGAGAGGTGATGTGAGAAGGGCACAGAGATAAGGCAGCTCATTTCCTGGCAGTCCTGCTTCCCATACACAGCCCATTTTCTATCTTGTTTGAGAGAAATCAAAGGGAAATCCAGCTGAAAAACCGGGGGAAAAACACCCCCAACACCAAAGGGCGATAGAAAAACTATTCAATCTGTTTTTTCAGATCAACAGCCCACTACGCTCGAGGAGACAAATTTGCTCTGCTCATTTTGCCAGCGTTTATCCCATGTGTTTGTGAGCTGCCTTGTCAGACAGCAGGGTGACAGATGGGTTCACTCTCCAGCCCCTCCTCTTCCCCTCATTGTCCTCAGAGGTGTGAGTGAAGCCACATATCACAGCTCTGCTCTTGATAAGCTCCCACAAAAGGGCAGATGGTCCAGTTACTTTTACTCCTACTTTCCCTGCTAATGACAAAGCCATCCTTGGCTGGTCGTGGCAGGATTCAGTCCCCGGCTCACCTTTTTCAGTCACCTTTATTCCACTCTCCACCTCCCTGTGTCCCCACAGGCAGCAAAATAAACTCCTGTCTTCCCCCCGTCACAGCTCTGCCAAGCTACCCCTGGAGCTGAGGCCCCTGGAGCCCAGCTGGTGACATCCGTCCCTGGATTCCCTTCTCCACCTGAAGTCTCTGCACAGCTAAACCTGCACAGGAGAAAACTTCAGCCGTGATGGAGCAGGCGGATGGAAGCTGCAGGGTGGGGAGGAGGGAAAGGTGGGGTGACTCACTAGCCCCTGGGACACAGCCAGAACCTGACTAATCCTGTTTCCTCAATCCTCCTGGGCTGCTAATTGAACACATTTCATTCAGCAGACTCACGGGTGGGAGAGGAGCCACGTGGCAGGTACGGATACGTACCCAGCCCACTTGCTTCTGCTAAATCCTCCTGCCAGATGCAGGGACCACACAGCAATGCCCTTCCCTGCTTACTGCCCGTTAGCAAAGCAGCACAGCCAAACCCCCACAGCAGCCTTTCCACTGGATCCATCCCTGCTTCAGGGCTAGTGAGGGGCAGCAAAAAGGAAACGCACCCACAGGAGAGAAGTAAAGGAGGAAGGATATCTTGTCTACAGCCCTCATCTCCCAGTGAAGGGCTCCTCCTGCACACGAGAGCCCTCCAGTCTCCAGAATCTTTACAGGGCAGCATTTGAACAGGGAACTTGCTGCACCACTGGAGGGAAAAACTTTGCTAAGAGATGTAGACCACAATTGCAGAAGGGCATGGGGGAGGATACCAGCTCTGGGAGATTTTGTCCCTGTCCATATCCCCTTTGGGAAATAGCTCCTATGACTGTATAGGACACAATAATGGTTCCTCTCACATCTTTCCACCAGTAGGGCTGCCTTGGCTATGGAAAGCACCACTCCCAGTCTGGCTCAGGGAGAGCAGCAGCACTGGTTTCTCCTGAAGGGTAGAGCTGGGCTTCAACCACTGCGAAGTTACCCTTGAGAAGTGGCTTCAGCCACTTCTCACACAGTGAGATGTGATGGTGCACAGAGTGGTGCTTCTAGAGGCACTTCTGGACGTGCTGAGGACAAGCATATCAGAAAAGCCATCAGGGTGTCGCCTCAGTACGTTTCACCATCTCTAAACACTGCTGGAGTCAGGTCCACACTCCCAGCCTTTTCAGGAAGCCCTCCCTCCTCTGCTCCTCCAAAGCCAAGTCATGGCATCAGCCTTGCCCTCCCCACACACAGCAGCTGAACAGCACAAGCACCACCGAAGGCTCAAGGCCTCATCCTGCAGGTTCACACGGGGTTAGACCTCTGGGAATGAGAGCCAGGTTCTGCCCATCACACCAGGGTGAGTTGACACCACAGCAGTGAGGGGGTTTTGAGCGTACCAGGGAGGAGACCCCACCCCAGGTACCAAGTGCATCATCATCCAGCACTGCATGGCAATAGGATCTGCAGGGTCTGGATCCACAGAAATGCATTTGGGGCAATGATTTTTCTGAGCTTCAGTTAAACCAAAACCCGTGTCACTGTTTAAGCTTTAAACCTTATTTCTTCCACTTAAAACCGAGTTAACAGATGAGTCAGCCCTTCCCTCCAACCTGTGCTCCTGTGTCCCCTGCAGGTTTCCACTCACCAAGTAGGCAGCCTGAGAGCCGGTAACATCCTTTTAATTATTCTGGTGTTTAGTTACTATTCAGTTGCCTTTGCTAAGTCTGGAGGAGCTCTTACAATTATCTTCCTACACACGCTGCTGTAAGCACAGCAGCTTGGAAACTCCGGGCTGCCATTCCCTGCTCCTCCAGAACCTTCAGGGGACAGAGCAGAGCTCTCCTTAGGCAGCCACAGCAAGGAAGACTCCTGCCTCATCCAGGAGCAGGACTTCTCACACTCACATTTCACTCCAGGCTCCAATCCTCTACCCTTTCTCTCATGGGGCTTGAACACAGAAAGTCAAATTCTAACATTTTCACCCACATTTGGCACAGAGAACTCAATAGGGATAAGCAGAGGGATGGAAACAGTGGCTGAAGTTATCACTGATGAGAGTTTCTAGACTTTCTCCCTTAGGAACTTTGCTCCTGGAGGTGCAACTTCTCCAGCAGCCAGGCCCCTCCCACCATGAAACTGAAACAGATTGTAAAAGGAGCAGACTGTTCACATGAGGGGTCCCTGTCCTCCTTCCTGTCTGCTCATGAATTAAGACTTCAGATTTCAACTTGCACAAAACATTCTGGGGACTTTACTCCCTCCCACTTTTGGTTTTTCTTAAAGGTCAACTCAATACAACCATCTAGATTCCAACTAGGATTTCAGCTCAGACCTTCAAACGCTCTGGACTTGTACATTTGTCATGTTATCAACACAGAAACTATTTGAGATGAAAAAGAAAAGAGTAAAACTTCACCTCTCAGAGTGAGAACAAGCCCTTTGCTTTCATTCAGATCCAGATATTTTTCCTCAGCCAACTGCTGCCACTGAAGAAAGCACAGGAATATTTGCTCCCAGGCTGTGCCAGCCACAGCCCCCAGTCAGTACTGGGGGCTCAAGGCTAAGAACAAACACTGGCAGCTCAGCGAGAAGGGGTTCATTTGCTGTAATTAATATTCAGCCTTTCTGCAGCATGGGAAACATCGATTGTTCCGTGAGAAATAAATCATGTGTCTTTCTTTGGAGGATTTTAACGAAACCTCCCCCCTCTTTTCCTGACAGTCTCAGGCTCAGGGTAAAAGGGAAAAAAGAAAAACAACATTCCAGCATCTCCCCATCAACCCTGAATCGTGTAGCGGCCCAATCAGGCTAATTAAGATGTCTCCTGTACGCTGAGGGAGGCTTTACCCAGCAAATCCAGCCCCACTGTTCATTATATTGCCACAGCACAGCTAATTACTCCTGGCTTTAGTGGGAAGAGGAGCAGACCAGCTTTGTGTGCAGTTGGGAAAAGGGCTGTGCTGAGTACAGCCAGGTTCTACCTTTCCCTTTGGTCCTACCAGACCTCCCGGCGCTCTGCAGGCTACAGGATGGAAGAAGAGGCTGAGCCGAGTAGTTATTTCTCAGAAGAAGAACATCATAAAGAGCTAAACATGCTGGAGACCCCTTCATTTTATCTTCAAACTCACCCTCACATCTACAGCAACAGTTAACCGAGGAACCTGCCCTGAACATGCCCTGGGACCAAACCACCCCTCCCAAGGGTGTGGGTACCTGTTCCAAAATGGGATGGCACTCCACATATGCATCCAGGAGGCACTGGCAGCACTGCCCAGTCCCCAGTGGCACAAGGAAAAGGGTCAGGGGCACGGGCAGCCTCAGACCCCTTTGACCCCTTGGCCATGGGAGGAAATCCAGGGCCTCCTCTCACTCACCACTGCTTCCTCTGAAATTAATGACATGGGATTAGAGAAAAGCCAAGCAAAACAAGGTCTGACTCATGCCAAGAGCTTCTTCTGGCTGTGTGGAGTGGAGTTTGACATCTCAGGGCTCTGATTTCACCACCAAAATGAGCTGCTAAGAAGGAAAGCTGACATGTTGCTGTCCTCTAGCTCCTGAGTCTAAAAGTTTCAGATGGTTTATAAGTATTTATGACCCAAACTGCAGGTTAAGGCTGGAGACAGGAGAATAATGAGGATCATTCTATCCTTGGGAAGTGTAGGCTGTTGTCTCAGATAAAATCTACAGTACTGCTGAGAAAAGCAACTGCTTATCTTGACTGTCCTTCAGTAGAGGAAAAGAAACCAGGAGAGAGCAGTGGGTGGCTCAAGAAAAGACAAAGCCACCAGTGACAGACCAAAGCTGTAGAGGAGCTGCAGCACCAGGGACCAGGCAGAGCAGCTGAGCCTTGATGTGTTGAAGACAGCACATAACCTCCCCTCCTCTAACCTCCCCAAATCACCTCATGGTTGTAATTCTTTAAAATATGCTTATTTCAAAAGCTGCAAAGATCTGAAATATACCCCATGGGCTGGGGGAGATGGCCCAGCAGTGAGTGTTGATTCAGATGAGTACAAGACAGGGTGACACAAAGCTGATGTACAGAACCCCTCACAGAAAACACATTCCAACAGCCAGTGAGGAGCTGGGATACCTAGACCTGCCAGCTGAGTTTTCCAGGAGTGTTTAATCCCTTCTTTAAAGAGGAATGGGATAACTTCTGAGGACATCCAGTTTTAAGCAAATTCCACAGTTCCTTTAGCCTGCTCCTTCCCCACCTTGATTATGAGCTAGAAAAGGGCAGTCTTATCCAAACTGGGTTTGTCTTGTAAACCCTGCACAGGAGGGATTTGGGATAGCACTGACAGTGGCGAGGGGACAAGAGCAGGGACCTGGGTATGTCAGCTGGAAAAAGTTGGACAGTTTTCATCAAATAACTGGGAGTGAGACATCTTTAAACAAGATCCACGAGCAAGGGTGGTGATACAGGCAGTAGGAAGGAAAACAGATTTAGGGAAGACCTAAGGACTTGGCAAAGAAACCAGTCAGCACTGTTTGTGCTACTTGGGGAGTGGAAATACTCGAGAGAAGTGAGCGGCACCCCTGGGAGGACTGTTTTAAGCTCCAGAAGGAGCAGTGGGCACTGGACACTCAGAGAGCAAGACAATTTCAGCACTGAGAGAAGAGTAGCCAAAGGGAAACAATCTTCTTGTTCTTTATGAAAGGAAGAATTTGTTTGGGCTCTTCTTTTTAAACATATCACCTCCAGAAGTTAGCTCCTGCTACTTTCTCTTAGGGAAGAAAATAAAAGAACTCTCAAAGTCAATTCCAAATCTTTCAAGCACACACTCTGAGAATAGAATTATTGAGCTATTTAAAACCAGAGGCAAGTTTTACCAAAATCTGTTGCACTCTTATTTGCCTTGTTAGTGGCTCTGTCAGGACAGTTGATTTTAGCTGTTTATAATTCTTCAGTTCAACGGGTACAGAGGTTTCAGCACCAGTCCAGGCTCCCCTTCCTGGGCATTCCCTGGCCATGCTGCTGCCAAAACACTCCATGCAGCAAATTAAACCCTATGAAGCACAAAGTGTCAGCAAGGGGATGCTGGCAATAAGCATCTAGCAAAGGAATGGAACATCCTTCCCAAGCCTGTAAGAGTTTCTGGTCTGCACATTTTCCTTTCCTCCCTGACAGACAAAAATACTTTAAACTGGTCAGAATGAAGCTGGTGCTTAGAGCATCTCTGCTGAGATACTGCAGATGCTGGGTCCTTGAACTGAATATAAACTTCATTCTCTGTCCTGGACTTAGGAAAGGTCCCTGCCCTCATACACATCTACCTAAAGCAGTTGCCAGGCTTTTTTGGGCTGCACCTGAGAAAGGGACAGCTGCATCCCCTGAGCATCCACCGAGGGCTGGCACATACCTGGCTGTGCCTCCAGCTTTCCACGGGTTTGTTTCCCTGACCATCTTTCAGGATCAAGCAGGGACATTATTTCAGCAAAGCTTCCCTATCTTCTGGGGATTTATTATTGATGTTTCTATGGTTCCTATCTTCAGCTCAGGCCTCAAGAGTAAGCAGCACTGCAGTGTGCAAGTTGAGGGAATTTTCCAATTGCAAACCCATAGCACAAAGGGACTCTGGCTCTATATATAAAAAACATACCTGTTTTTATTTATTACTTTTGTACGGAGGGACAAGTTCTCATTGTGCTATGCAGTCCTCAAATCATCAGCACTTAAAACACACCAGTCAATAAACCTTTTTTAATTTAAAAGCTGAATGAATTTCCGCTGAACAAATGGCTTGTACAGCTTTTGGCCCCTATTGCAGCGTTAGTTTTAAAAAATCGTCTCGCACATTTGATTTTCTGTAAAGTTAGAAACAGATTTCAGCCTATTCTGGTGTACAGTAACAGATCCAGAACAAAGCAAATCGATATCTTTTGAATGGATTTGCCTGCAGCTGTGCTCACACCTTTATTTACTTCCGCCAAAATTCTGGGTTTATTTACTTTGCTTGGATAAGCTGAAGCCTGGGCTTATTCTTCTAGGTGTGTATGTAAGAACTGTCCCTGCTGTTCATGCACGGTTGGGTCAATATAAGAGAAGGATTAAACATTATGTTTTATTATGAACACAACTGTGCACACACAGGCCCATCACACGCTGGCACGGAGTATTTAACAAACCTGAAATGCATGTGAAACTGCTCTAAATGCAGTGATTATTCAGATAGTCACAGGGAGGGCATCCACACAGGAGAGGCAGATCTGAATAGCTACAGCACAATTATAACCCTACCATTACTCCGGATAATTTCCTAGCAGACATGCCAGACTCCCCCAACACATAACACAGCCTTAGAGCCAGAGATGCATAAGCTAATTTACATGGAAAATTAGGAGGTGTCAGAAGAGGCAGAACTAGACAGGTCTCAAGGATATTAATTCCTTCTGCCTTGGCCTTGAGCTTTCAACATATCATTAATTTGAGATCGTTGATGTTACGCTGTCATCGACGCTGTGAAAAGAGGGAATACTTCACTCACGCTGTGCTTGTGCTGCGTGAAGAAAAACCAGCTCCAGAGCCAGCCTGCACGTGCAGCTCAAAGCACTTCCAGCCCAGGCACAGCGAGACCCTCGCTCCCACAGGGAACAGGGATCACTCCCAGATTCACTCTGACCCACGACACCTCAGCACCACAGACCCCAGTGCAGCAGAAAGAGATGACAAACTATACTAAGGTACTTCCACAAAGAGCTGTTCACTTCAAAGCTTAGCCAGCACCATCCTCTTCCTATTTTTACTTCCTCTCGGGCTCCCTGAGAAAGGCTGTAGGCACCCAGGGCTGGGATAACTTTGCTCTGGAGCACACCTCCCTCACTCCCTCCCAGCACTGTCAATCAGTTTGATGCAGAGTGGTGTAGAGCACACCCAGCACCACCCCAGTCTAGTTCACTGTCTTCGAATTTATGATACATCTGCAAGCAATTTGCTCTAGGACAATGAAGTCCCAATTAATTTGCAGCTGGGTGCAGTTACATCAATAACAAAGTGGATAAGGGATGCAAACTAGTAGTGCCTGCACAGAGCGTATTAACCGTCCTTTCAGGCAGAGCAGCACACAGCAACGAGCCCATGGCTGCTCCAGTGAGTCATTACAGGAGAGAATAGAGCCCCCTTTGGATGCTGTTACCCATTTTTAGCTCTTCCCAGAAGCTGGGGCTTCACACAAAGCCAGGGCAGCAAAGGGCCATTCCTGTTGGATTTAACAAACACAGCTGTGAGGTGCTGGGGTTCGGTCACGCTGCTTCCCACACACCTCCAGCCCACAGCTGAAGTGTTCCCCAGCCTGGCTCTGGATCCCCTGCCGGTGACATCCTCCGTGCAACCGCACAGCGAGCCAGGGCTCTTCTTCCCTGACTGGGATGCAGCTCAGCTCCACAAGAAGGGCTGTGCAAGCTCACCTCAGTTCCAAGTGCCCCCACCCTGCCCAAGACAGCAGCCTCTGCACATTTGCTCGTTTTAATACAGACACCTGGGGGTTGTTTTTTCCCCTCCTCTCCTTTCCCTAAGCAGCAAAGGCTGGGAGCCCAGAGGGTCACTGCCTTATTGGTGTGTCAGACACACCATCCCCATCCTGGATCCCCTGTTCTGGCCTTTTGGGCATGATTGCGGTATCAACACATGATTTGTTCCAGTCAATGCCTGCAGTGCTGCAGACCCCAAGGATTCAGGAACATCAGCCTTGACACCAGCTATAACCCAATAACACAGGCAGCATCCTTCCCCCTCCACAGCTCTCCCCCACAGTGCAGGAAATCAGCCTTTCGGGGGCTAGGAGGATAACTGTCAGCAGGCTCCCAGCTCTCCAAATCCCTGGAGGGTCCCTCCCACCCACTCACCGTCCTATAACCACCAGGCATTTTGGGCTCTTCCCCTTGACTCTGGGTGCTTGGTGTGATGGGATTTAAACCCTCTGGCAATTCGACTCCTTGGTAACAGGTTCAGCATCGGTGGGGTATGTGCTGGGCATGACAAATCTCTCCCCAGGATCTCATATAATTTCCTCCACCTCAAGAGGGAAGCTGCCTCTGAAGAACAAGACAGCAGCAGCTAAAAATCAAACCAGACAGCTAGACCAGGACTAGGACCACACGGCCACACACGCTGCTGCTGGAGGCAGTGCTGCTCAAGTGCCTTCACACTGAATTCACACCCACCTTGTTAATAAGACCTTTTGAGACAGGCCATGAAATTGCATTAAATTAAATACCAAGACAGACTACCACAGGAGAGGCTCTTCCTCCCAGGAGCCTGAATGCATTTTAACTCAAAATTAAGAGGACAGGTGAGGGGAAATGTTGTATTTTCCCATTAGCATTTCTCCACTTCTCAGAAGAAACAGCAAGCAACAGCTCCAGAAATTAATTTCTCTTGTGAGTTAGCGTGGGGGAGGAGAAGCAGCCTAGCAGTGCTGCTGCAGACCAGTGGAAGAGGGAGATGGCCTCAGCATCTATTTCAGCCTTCCAGCTGAAATAAAGTCCCTGCCCAGCTGTAGCTCCTCATCCAATTTTAACCTTGCAAGAAGGCAACATATAACATCCCCGTTCCCGGGGGGNTTCTTGTAGGTGTTTATTGGATCATCGCCGACAGGAAAAAGCCCCCGAGGGGGTTCTCTGTGGTGTTTTTATCTCCGAAAGGTGCGGGGGAGAAGACCAGGGCTGGGTTTCATTACGTAGCTAGGGAAGGAGCAGGGGCCTACTCTGGGGAGAGGTCTGGGCAGGGGATAGGGTTCATACAGAAATAATACCATTCAGTGCCATGCAAAACTAACGATTTGCGCATTACTACAGCAACAGGCTCTGATCTCTCTGTAAGCAGCCCAAGCCCCAGCCTGCCAAACCAGCTGTCCCTGCAGCAAGGCAGTTCACCCTCCCAAATCTCTACTTCAACCTGCAGCTTTTTCAAGACTTAAATTCACTTAAAGGCACAATTAAAACTCAACCTTTCATGTTCTTTATCCTTAAAGAGCTGCAAAACTGGAAAGTCCTTCACAGCTGAGCAGGACCAGGTATTCCAACATTAAAGATCAGGCAACAGAGCTGTATTTGTGTAGTGGTTAAATACTAATTAGCACATGCTGCACCCAAGCCAGGCCAGTCTCTAGTTTGCTGAGCGGGCACACGAGAAGGATGTTGGACATCTTTCAGCAGCATCTGCTGAGACCTCTGTGCAAGGACACCCAAATGATTTAAAATTTAAAGTTCAATTCAGTCCTCTCCCCATGCTGCCAACGGGGGGAAACACTTCTCTGCAGCCAGAAGCCTCATGAGTCAGGTGTGAGTCACCAGCCATCCACGGCACCAAGCCTTGCACATGAACCATTATTGATGCACGGCCACTCTGGCAGCCTGCTGGGCCCCTCGGCCCACAGCTCCTCCAGTCACCGTCTGGGTGCAGGGACAGAGGTATTTTTAGTGCAGCCAGTGTTTTCTAAACAAGAAATGGCACTTTCCCCCTGATTCACTAGCTGTGCCTTAAGCAGAGGTGAGGAGCAGGAGCAAGATGCAGAGTCCAAAGGGGTGAATCAGGCAGAGCATCGAGGCTTGGAGGAGCTTTAGCCTCCAGTTGGCAGAGCAATGCACAACCTCAGGGATGCCTTTTGCTGCTGAGGTCAGCCCAGGCCCACGTGCTGCATCCTCCAGAAGGGACCCTGCTCTGAGAGCTCACAGCAGCTCACTTTACCCACTCAGATCAAGCTGGAGATTCCTTCTTCTGCCTACAGAGAACTGAAGTGGCAAAAAGCAAACCCAAGAAGTTTTGGATAAGGAAAAAGCCAGCAGTGCTCTTCCCAGCAGCTGTGCAGGCAGGCAGTGGCTCATGATCCCTTTGAGGATCACAGTGGCTCTGTCACCTTGGAGTGGTGACTCTCCAGGACATCACTGACAGCGACGTGGGACGGAGTTCTGGAGCTCTTCCCTCTCTGGCACTGTGGTAGACAAACTGTTCCCAGACTGGCAGGAAAAATTATCCAGTTTTCCAAACATACTGGAGGATGAAGGCAGCCAGAGAGGCAGTGAAGGACTGCCAGGACTGGGTAACAGGATCACTTATCCTATTAGGCAAGCTACATCCTAGGGAAGTAATAGCACTATTTCACTTGGACAGGATGAGGGTGAAATGGGCTCATCCAAAGCAAAGACTCCTGAGCTCACTTTGCAAGATTGAATTCACCATATTGCCCTCCAGAAACTGATACTAACTAAACCCTGTCAGTCACACAGTAAACAATTCCAGCTTTGTAGGTCGATCAAGAGCAGTTTTGTGACCAGATGATATGTGAGATGGAGTGTGTTTTAGTTCTTTTTGCTAAGTGCAAGATATCATTTGGCTTCCAGGCCAAAAGTTTTTATTTCAAAAGGCAGATAAGCAGTTTCCAGAGTTCATTACTCTCACAAGCTTTTCTTAGAGGAAATGTAGCCAGTGACTATTCAAGATGGAAAAGAAATTCCTTGTATGAGACAGGGAGAAGCCATCCAAGGATCTGCTCAGCTTTAAACTGAGGCACTTCAGAAAACAGCAACCACTATCAGAGCACCTCAGCACCTCTGTGAACTGGGAAACTTACATTTTAAGGATCACTTGGTCTGCAGGAGCTAAATAGCTTGTTCACATCCAGGCTGGGAGGACTTATTCCATTCCACTTCTGCAACAGAACCATTCCGCTTTCTGTGAGGAAAAAAGATCAGCCTCCACTCACATGCAGGCAACAAAGCAAGTTCCCCAACCATGCCAGGAGCCTAACTCAGAGTCCTCTGCCCCCAGGGAGCCACGTCCCCACCACAGAGCAGGAGCTTTGGGTTCACCGTCACCCTTGCACCGGCCACAGCAGCTCACCTGGCTCAGGAAAACCCTGTTTAGCCATGGACACACACTGGGACCCAGCCCAGCTGTGGTGGGAAGCCAGGCAGGCTGAGCTCCAGGGTTTCTTTTGTTTGGAATTAAATCTGCTCTTCCAGCAAAGTTACAGGCAAAGCTTATGATTTCCATAAGGACAAGTCTAAGAGAAGGGATCAGATGGGATGAGACAGCAGACAGAGAGATGCCACTGCCATCTTCTCCTCCCAGGAATCCAAGAAGCCTCTCCCATGCCTCTAGGAGGGGAACAGCTTCTTGGGTTTGGATCCTGGCCCCTCCTGAGCTGTCAAGCCTCCCACACAGTCAGGAAAAGGGTCATTGTCCTGGCAGGCAAATTTGCAATCACATGGACCCACAGCCCAGCACCTCCCCTGAGCACAGGCTGGAACAAACATCACGGCAGGAGCCACACAATACCTTCACAGCCTTCAGAAAAACCCAAACTAATCAGCAAATCTCTTTGCTTTAATCATGTGCACCGGAGGCCAGGGCAGCACAGAGGTATCTCATTAAAACTGACCTATCTGCCCTGGAAAACACATCTCATGCCCTTCAGCGCGGGAGGCGCAGGGAGGGAGCGCGATACCAAAGGAAGAGCGATGGGTTCCCTGCTTTGTCCCTTCCCAGCACCGAGGCTTCGACTCCATTACAGGAGACCTCAGCCTCATCTGCACACAGGCAAAACTCAAAGAGAACAAAGTATTTAAATGGACCAGCTTTTATTTCCAAAGAGAAGATGAATTCCTATTTGTTTTCAGGATTGCAATTTTCTCCCCACGCTGCAGAGGATGTGAACAAACGAGCAGGGAATGAAAGGGATTAATGAATGAATGGGTGGGGGCTGGGCTCCCAGCTGCAGGGAGAAGGGGGGGGACACCCACCACAGTGGGACTGCCAGGGGGATTCAACCAGTACAGCCAGTGTTCGGCACCACAGACAGTCCTGGGACCCCCTGCTCAAACGTGGATGGATTAACACTCATCTCTGAAAGGATTCACTTAAGAGGAAACCAAACAGGGAAAGGCAGGAATGGTTGAAAGTTTAGATCAACCACACATGGCAGAGGAAAGGCTGTTTTTACAGAAACACTGAACTTCCATCTGCTGACACCACTCAGTTCCCAGCAGCTTTCGTCCTCTTTGAGTGATGGACCCACCCCCATGACAGTTTCCTCCCCAAGTCTTAAAAGATGCAGAAAACCAAAAAGGCATTTGGTATTTACTGAGGAATTTATATCAAGCGTTGCTCATTTGAGACCTATTGACTCTCCCAGCTGGATCAGGAAGATGCAGCCCTGCGGAAGCTGCAAAACAAGCAAAAATTAAATCTTCTTTTTCCCTTATTCTCAAGATATTTTAAGTCAAGTCCAACATCAGGGGATTAGAGGCAAAATTGGGGATTAGAGGCAAAGTTTGGGATTAGGATTAGTTTTCAGCCTGGTGAGTGAGCTGTTCTGCTTCACATGGCAAGTTGGTTTCTGGTGCTGATGGCTTCCAATAAATTGAATCAACTCAACCTTTGCTCTCAGTGCTCCAAGACCAATCCCTGCTTTGACTTCCCAGTGCTTGGAGATGATGGGACACATGAAAGTCACATTAAAGCCACCATGGTTTGTTTGGGTGGGAGAAGTGACACTGCCTTCTAAATCCAAAGAGCTGGCATTTACCCATCGTGCTACTGTAATGTAAGGCTTAATTTAAAGGCAAGCTCAATTTGCAGATTAATTATTATAGCCTATGACTGGTTGAACTTGTAATAAATCACCTGGGTGAGAAATTGCACAGCAATTAACTGATTGTACATTGAGCATGTAAATGTTGGTAAAGAGGTGTCACCTAATGGAGACTGATGTTGGGGAACTGAAGGCTGCAGCCAGCAGAAGAAAGTCACAGTGCAAAGCAGGTCAGGGGAGTGGGCGGCAAACAAAACTAAAGGCCAAAATGCTTAAAAACATTCAAATCAGCCTTCAGGAACAACGTGCAAAACCAGTGCAGGATTTTCAGGGACTGGCAAATTATGGTGGAAGCTGCTGGAATTTCTTGCAGATAGCACTGGGACAGCAGATGTGGGAGATAAGCTATCAGCCCCAGCCCCACTAGTGAGAATCAGCACTGACAGATCTCAAGGTGACTGACCTTCAAACCACAGGGAGGCTGCAGCAGATGGTGCTCTCTGGCTGCCACAAGCCTGGATTTCAGAAGCATCACTTCTCACCCAGTCCTGCCAAGCTATTCCCTTATAACAGCTCTTCCCCTGCAGCATCCTTTGGATGCAGCAGTTCTCATTGCCCTGCTGACCCCGGGCCTGGGGCAGGGTAAGTGGCCCTGGGACCTTGGGGCACACAAGCAAGAGAATTCCCAGCTGAGTCCCACTCCTGGCCAGGGAACAGGTGGGTTCTCTCATGAGCACGGAGACACAGTACCCCTCTCACCCTCACCAGAGAAGGTCTGAACCAGCCTCTTCCCACCACAGTGGCTGCCCGAGGTGGCTCCTTTCTGATAGAGGCAGAGCAGTAACAGGTGAGTTTCTGTCCTCAGTGTAATTCTCACAAACCCGTGGAGAAACTCTCCTTTGCTTTTGGCTGGCTGCAGCTTCACTGCCCAGCGGTGCCAGGCTTTGGTTCTGCTTGGGAACCTCCCTTCAGAGGAACCGATATTCAGCTTAATTATTAAAGTCCAAAGCTGTGGGGCACCCAAGACTTGAAATGGCTCTAGAACAGCAAGCCCAAGTGGGTTATCTTTCCTAAGACAGGACAAACGAAAAACCAGCCAAGTTTAGGAGTTATTTTTGCACTGTAGAAGGGCTCAAGCCTTGGAGAGCAGTTTGCCACCCTCAGGGCCCAGCTGTGGGATGTCCAGGTGACCTCTCCCTCTCCACAGCACGAGCACTCCCACCCCAGGACACTTCCTTGGCAACCCCAGCACTGCTGGGACAGGCAGTCCAAGGGGGCGAGGGAGGGAAAACTTCTCACCTCCTTGGACATGATCCCAAAATGGACTGAGGAAAGGTGTCACCATCCTGCAGAGCTGAAAGAAGCTGGGAGATAGCTGATGATGGCACATCAGCCCATCAGTGTTAACAGCTCTCACAGACTCCCAGGTGAGATTCAATTTGCCAGAGGATCTGGGATTAATTACCATGATCAAAGCATTAGGAACAAATGCAAACCCTGTTGAATGGAATCTGTGAGCACTACAGCACTATAAACACTCATCCAGGGCTCGAGTTAAGACAAGTAGCCAAACTAGGCTGCAGCTGCATCCAGGGCCAGGACCTTGATTAGAGCCAGCAGAGATGGATCCTTTCCCTAATTCACAGCCCCCTCCTTCACCACCAGCTGCCCATAGAGTTGCTCAGCAACACAAGGGCTGACACTGCCAATTTATCCAGAGTGAGCCTTCAGGCTCCCAGGAGGAGATGCTCTTACCTGACACTGTGTTCCCCGTGCACTCAGCCATGGAGAGCTGCCAGGGAAAACCAGGAGCCCCCGGCACCCCAAGGTAAGGAAAGGATCTCCCACAGGGCTGTAACCCTGCCTGCAGGGGATGCACCAAGAAAAAGCAGCACATTTGCCTGGTACAGGTGCCTGCAGCCCTCATTTACACATGCCATCCCAGCCAACAGGACCCTGGGAGTGAGCCTCAGCTGTCCAAAGCTGCAGTAGGGTTAGATGCATCAGTCTCCACTGCTTCCTAGGAAATTCTTGTCCTCAGACAGACCTTACAGGCAAGCAGAGGAAGCACAGAGCTGCAGCTGCCTTTGACAACATATTCAGAGGCACATCAGGATTATCAGGATTCTTCTGCAGGATGAAAACAGGCCAACTTTAAAGTCCTGCAGCCCACAACTGCAGGATATCCATCGCACCCTTTCCCTTTAACTCCCAAATGCAGCTTTTGGCAGCAGCAGGCCCCTGATGCACTGGACACTCCTGGAAGAGGGTTTGCTGTGTAGATGGTCTCTCCACCAGAGAATCAGAATTTGTCCAAAACCCTATAGCAGGCCCTGACAGCATCCAGTGGTCTCAATTTCTCCTTAAGCCAAAGGGCCCTATCCCAGCAAACCAGCAAGAACCCCAGGTGCAGCCCTGCCTACAAAAACCAAAAAAGGAAATCTGGGAAGCTCAAATTCATATTTATGATTCTTTATTATCTGCATTATCAGGAATTTAACAATGCAGTTGGGGGAGCAGAGATAAACTGTTCCTCCAGCCCCAGAAAGCCCCAACGCCACACTTGGAAGGACTGAATGCTGCATGAAAAAAGTTCATTCTTCCCCAAGAATGAAAAGTTTCCTAAAGAATGAAAAGATGGCAAAATCCACTTTGCTGTGGCAGAGTTTCCAGGGAAATGGGGCCACTTACAAAACCTGCTTGGGATTTAGCAGGCAGCTGCTGGGAAACGTGTTGGTTTGTATGGAGAAAAAGGAATTAGGTTGGAGAATTATTAGTGATAAAAGAGAGGAGCTTTCCATGCTGCACACCCAAAGTCAATGTGAGTGTCTGTAGCACTTAATCCTCATCAACATCAGGTTGCACAGCTGGACCGACAGGCCCATCACCCTGGGGGTCACAGAGACTGCCCAGGGTTCCAGCTGGGCTCGCCATCCTGCTGCAGGGAGTGTAGGGAGTTAGCCTCATCCTGCAACACTGGAGCCTTTGGCTCTTCCCCCTGTGACTCTGTGTGAGGTTTCTTGCTCTTTAACATCACCTCCAATGGAGGGGAATGTTCTGATTTTCAGTTTACACAAGTTTTCACAAGTAGGATCAAGACAGTCACATACCCTGTGCAAAGGAGCAGCTCAGCAGCACTAGGACCCAGCAACACTCAAAGCTGAACACATGGTGAGGTCGCAGCCCTGCAATCCTGCTCCTGGCCCTCCAACACTTCTTGGAGACACCTCCCTTCTCCCCTAGGAATTATTTACCCTCTGGGCTGACACATCCAGTTTATTTACCTGCTTGCCTGGGAGCTGCTAGATGGTCTCTTCCCCACAAAAACCAATGGCATCTTTGGTGTCCCTAAGCAGCAAGGGCACCTCTGGAAGGGTCTGGGCCTTCATTAGTCTCCAGACAGTTCTTCAGGCACAGCAGAAGCGACAGGTTTCATTAATTACAAGGCAAGCCATTCCTCAAGCAAGGCAGCAGCTAGCAAGGAAATTACCTCCCAACACTTACAACTTAATTAAACAAGGATCCTTCCTCAAAGGCACCATCAGATTTCTGGAGCCTTGCTAGAGCTGAAAGAGGAACCAAGCAGCCTTCAGCCCCAGGGCTGCATTTGCAGGTGGAATTTCCAATGCCAGAGAAAGGCACTCTATTTTCTTGCAAATGGGTCTCATCAAGAGCAATGCTCCCCTGAAGGCTTTCCATCCCAGGGTGGTGCCACAGCCCAGTGCTGCACCATCCCATTTCACCCCTGCACTCAGGGCTCAGATCTGGTGTCTCTCCAGCGTCAGGGCAAGCACAGGGGGAGCAGCATTTGAGGTGGACTCTTCCATGGTCCTGTATCCTCCTTGGAATACCTGTTACCTCCTTGCAGCAGGAGAGCTGCTTGACCCACACACCTTTCATCTCCAGTCCATAAAGAGAAGACAAAAACTTATTTTACCAGGTGTTCTAAGCCTGGTGCTCGATTTCTCTCCACACCACCAGACAGACCCACCAGCAGCTTTTCCACCTGCAGATATGTAATTTAAATGGAATTATGCCAGCAGCAGGGATCACACTGTTCCTGTTCTATAGCCATGCTCTGGAAATGGATGCAGATTCATTTAATATCAAATTCTGACTTTTCTCAGATCTGTCAGCACATCTCCCTTTGGCTTCAGCATAGCTGAAGTGCTGGGTACAACTGAAAGCAACACAGCACTCCGGAGTTATTAGCAGTGCATGAATAATCTGGATACAAGGCCCTTCTAATGCCAACAGCAGCATTAAAAGTGCAAAAACAGAGCCAGCAGGAGCAATTTCTCTGCTCACATATGAGCACAGGCTGCTTTCCACCTGCCGCCTCCAGCAGGCTCAGCACCAGGGAACACCGGGTCTGCCTCTGGCTCACAGAACACACTCTGGACGCCAGTTCATGGATGTTGAGACCAAGGCAGGACCATCATCCCACTTATCTGCACAGCTGCTTTGTCACAGCCAGTACAAAGCTGTTGGCCAGATGCCCAAAACCCCAGAACTTGGACCCTGCAGCCTCACAGTGCTGAAAATGGAGCACACTGCCCTCATTCCATGCTGGGAAACACCTCCTCTTCCCATCCGACCACTCCAAGGACTGTCTTTTTCAGCCAAATGAGGTGCTTGGTTCAGTCAATATGCAAGACAATTCTGGCCAGTTCATGCCATCCCACCAGGAGACAGAATTTCCCCCTTTGGGGTGGAAGTCATTAGCAGATTGCACAGTATTTCTAGTTGCAATTGGTCTGATTTTATCCTTTAGACAAACTCTCTCATTGCGCCTTTTTTTAGCAAGATTAAAGTGCTCTTTCTTATCTGGAAAAGTACTTAGGTGTAATTAAGTCACCCAGTCCTTCATTTGATAAGGACTAAGTAGATTGAGTTCTTGCATTCCTTCCCTCCAAGGCATTTCCTTCCACATGCCTTCCAAACTTTCAGTATCCTTTTAAAAAAACCTGATACCAAAGTTGTAGGAGTCACTTCAGCATTTCTGGCCCAAAGGGGGGAACAGATCACCTCCCTGCCCTTGCCTCCCACCCTGAAACCAATCCTCCTTCCCACCCAGCAGCAAAAGGCAGGGAGACAACTTTTCCCATCCTCCACCTCCTTGGAGCCTCCTGAATTTCACACCCATTCACTAGCAGTGCTGCACACTGGCACTATCAGTCAGGGCAGGCATCCTGTTACAGCGTTGCACACCGATAACAGAAGGGTTTTTGTATCCAAAGTTACCTCTGGATGTTAGGTGTAGCCAAAGGGTTTAACCTTGGCTGTTCCTACCCCGGATCCTGCTGGGCTGGTGGGATCATTGCTCACACACATTGCAGACCAAATACAACTAAACTCCATCCTCATGCTGTCCCTTGCGCGCAGGGCAGCTTGCTGCCAGGTATTTCAGCATAAATTCCATCTCCTTTTAAGCGTGCACCAAGGAAAAAAAATTTTAAAAGTCTCTCCAGACGCATTAGGATAAAGTTATACCTGGCTCGAGTTGACACTGTGCAGCCATTTCTGCTGGAACAGCTTCTTGGTTAAATCTACCTGTCCCTACAGCTGCCAGCAATGCCTGAAAAAAGGCAAATGAGGCTTTCAGGAGAAAGGAGCATGGCTGTTCACTTCAGTGGCATCACCCTCACTTTTCCAAGTCGTTGTTCAAGGCACTACACACAAAGATTGCATTCCAGCCTGTCCCCCAAGATCATACCTTTTGAAGGTATGAGCATACCTTTTAAGGCCTCATAGATGGATATTGAGCGATTCCTGACACCAGTTCTCAGTGCTCCCAGCTGAAATAAATTAAATAAAAACATTAATTTAGCTGCACACCAATGTGAGCTGCTCTGGAGCTATGTGGGAAGCACAGCCAGAGTGTGCAGAGGTTTGCAGTGAGAGGCACAGCCCTTGCACCCAGCTGCTCTTGTGAAGCTCAGTGCCTCCAGGATGACCAACAGCAGCAGCTGTCAGGACATAAACTACCCCCCAAACCAGCCAGGAGCTCTACCAACTTCTTTGAGGGAAGCACAGGCAGTAGGCCCCAGCATGGATGCAGGTTTTCAAATTAGTTCAATTCTTGGTGACAAATTTATGGGAGAAGAGGGGAACAGTAGCTTGGTTATTGGGAAAGATTTATGGGACAGTCCCTGCACACGTGGCAGGAGCTGCCACACGCAATATTCATCCAAATGTCCCAGGGCTGCTGCACACAGACAGGACTCCACACCTCCTCCAAGTGCTCCACGTATCACATCTGCTGCCAATGCGGTTTTAGGGGACTAAAAAAACCTTTGCTGTGTCAGATGAAAATTACTCTATTCTTCAGTATAAAGCCTTGTTGAAGAGCAAAAAGCAGACAACTGCCTTTACAATCTGTACCCAGACCCATACGTGACTGGCAGAAAGATAACAGCCCTCAGGCACCGAGTGGTTTTCAATTTACACAGTTCTCTCAGTGCAGAAATGTACCACTCCTAAAAACCTGCCTTTTTTTCTCCAGATAGAGTCCAATCACACGAAATACCATATACGCATTTGAGAGAAAACTCTCAGGTTATAAGTTTAAACCGAAAGGGAGTTACAGCCACAAAACAGCCTTCATGTAGGCTCTGAAAGTTGTGTGAAAGTTGTTTCAAATGCAAGAACCAGCACTTGGTTGGGAAGTGTCAAGTCAAGGCCAGGCCTGTGCAGGGGTCAGCATCTTTAACATCTGTTTAATGGCCCAAAAGACAGGGCTCACTCTGCAGGATCCCACAGACAGTGGGACATTTGGGATCAAAGATCTTCTGGGCATCATATCAACCCCATCAGGCTCCCAGCTTGGCTCCTAAAGCCACACACTCAGGAGGGAGGGAGACCAAAGAGGATATTAAGGGGGTTGCAAGTGTCATACAAACCTTCTCCCAGCACTGAACACATGCTGTGGAGTGAGAGCTGGGCACCCAGCAGTAGAGAAAGAGCAGAAGCATCAGACAAAGGAGTCACCAATGATCACATGAAGCCTCCTCCCACCTTCCTCCTCGCAGAAGGGCATGCCAGCCCCTCCAGCCCACCCCACAAGTGTTGCCATGACCCAGCTTTCAAGCAGCAGCCCAGTTTTCAAATAGCACAAAGCATAATCACAACCAGCCTTACTTCCCACTCCTCAGTGCCTGCTTCACACCAGCTGCTGGCTGGAGACTCATCCCTTCCCACTCCACCCAGTAACTCTGCTGGCAGTGTGCTTCCCACAAGAAAAGGAAGCAAGCAACATCCTCTTTAGCTTTGTATACCAAGAACAAATCAACCTGTTGTAGCATTGTAACTGAAGCTGTCTCAACCTGCCACTGTGCTGTAGATGACACTTGGTGTTCACAAGGCTGATTTGGTTGTTGGAGCTCTTAAAACATCATCATTATTCTAAACTCTTGCTGTAGCACTTGAATTAAATTCAAGAGCTCAGAGAGGCACACACCAGCATTCCAAATAAACTAAGCAGAGAGTGTTGAAACATAGACACAGCAGAGAGTTCAGTGGTCTTGGGACTGCTGGTGCAGACACTGAACAGCTCTTCACCCTTTCTGAGCACACAATCATCTGCTGCTCCACATCTCATTCTGCTCATGGACTCACAAGCAGCACAGCATGAATTGTTCATTCCATTTGGTTTAAATCCCAGAACTTTAAACCAGAACACGTAAGGTATAGCCTGAAGCTTCACAAGCTAATGAGACACTGCAGAGCAGATCCTTAATGTCCCAATTCCTTGCCTTAAACAATATTTCCTCCCTCTCAGTCTCCAGCACAAGCCAAAGGCACCCTGGGTGTCCTGATTCAGTCACTTGTCTGTGATCCCAAGGCATTTCCCTGCCAGGCATCTCCTTTCATGGAATACCCAGCAAGAAGCAGCAGGGTTTTGAGTGCTTCTCCAGACCAAAGCCAGGGAAGACATTTCCAACTACCTGGTGAGCACAAACACATTGCAGAAGTTATGAAACTCGAGCAAGGAGCACAGTCTATAGCCTCAAACTCTGCACAGTGAGGCTCCTTCACCCCAGGCAGGCACACCTGTGTAAATCTGTCCAGCTGAACCATGAGCAGGATGCCAAGGCAAACTCGGGAAATGAGGAAAGCTTCAGCCATTCTCTCCAGACAGAAATAACTCAGCATTTCTCCCAACCCAGCCCAGCACATCACTGAGGTAAGAAAGGCTCCTGACTATTTCAATTAATCTTGCTGGACTCAGTCCTTGGTTCCCTGGTTTTCACATGTAGTTAACAATGTGCAGCTTCCAGTAAGTGATGCAAATAAATCCTTAGGTGCCTAACAGACAGCAGCTCCAAAATGTCACACAGTGGCATTTGAAAGCCCAGATTCAGATCAGTACTGGGGTTTCCAGTAACTTGTTGTGTACTGAAGAGGTGACCCCCG
>VYZQ01020567.1:0-15748 GCA_013400655.1 Mystacornis crossleyi
ACCTTAAAGATCATCCAGTTACACCCCACTAAACCCTTTCCTGTATACACCACTATTTATCCTTGGAATTCCTTCCTTTGCTTTTAGGTCACAGTGAAGAACCCTAGAAAATAAAGATTCCTTATACTAGTCTTACCCCTTTTATCCCAAACCCCAATTTTTGATGGTCCAGCTAAGGTGGTGCATAGGGGATGATCCTTCTTTTTTTAAGCAAAAGCGTAAGAGGATGTGCTCATCGTGCAATGGAGAGCCCTTGTAAGATTACAGAGGTGGCTTGCTGGCTTTTTACTTTTAACTGGTTTAAAGTGGACTTGGATAATATTAAAAAAATAAATTGCATTACATTTGCAGAAAGGGCAGTTACTTTCCCAACAGTAGAGGTCTTCAAGGTTCTGTAGTGACTGTAAACACACAGTGTGTAGGACTGTAAACACACAGTGCATAGCAGGTGTTTTGGATACTGCTCTCTGAGGATATGACTGTCCAAATGGTATTAAACCTCTTGAACTCCCTCCCAGCTAGAAGCCATCATCCATGCAGGTTTTAGTAGCTACAGTTGTACCAAAAATTCCTGGTACTTAATCGTTCTTTGTGCTCATAACCTATGTTTAGTGTCACTGCAAGGTAAACAGCATCTGCTTCAGGATAGTGGGAAGGGGCATTTTAAATTTCATCAGAAAATATCTGGAGTACTCCTATCCCAAAAATGTTATCTAACCTAGCAGCAAAGTGTGAGGGACAATAATTGATAAGGATCTCCAGATCACTGCTTTCAAGGTCTTCCTTATTTTCACTTTCCTGAGGCAGAAAAGGGACACTGCTCGTGTCCTGGCAGGGGAACCTGCAGGTGCAGCAGGACAGGCCCTGGACAGCTGGTGGCACAGCAAGGTCCAACCTGCCACTTCATGTGCTGGTTATAAAAAGGGAAGGCTTGACCTTTGCAGTGCCTGGTGGTACTAGGAACAGGCAGGAAGACAACTTGAATCATTCAGTCACATTAGGATAACAAAGCAAAGACCAGGATACATCTGCTACATGCAATTTTTCTTTCATGGATACCAATCATAACTGAGGAGGAAAAGCCACAGCTAAGAAAGATAATTAGGCTATTAAAAGAAAAGGGATCTGAGACCATGTTAGCAAAGAGCTGTGTTTCAGTCACAAGTTTGTCAAGGTTTAAAATTTTAGGTCTTCAGAGCGCTTTACTGTGGTTAGTTCACATTGCTGGCCCCCTAAAACGTATTTTTTTCTTTCATGGAAGGACTGAATTAGAGGGAAAAACAGCATTTAGAGATCTGTTTGCAAAATGGCTGCAGTTACAAGCCATATGTAAAACAGTAACTTTATTGAAAATACCCTTTTAAAAACGACTGCATAGATGGGTGTTCAAAGGAGTGGGAAGGACCTGAAGACAGCAACTTTTTGAGTTTCACGGCAGTAACAAAAACACCTGTAAAGGGTGATCCCCAGTCCTGAGCTCCTTGGTCAAGTGAGAAAGAGGGCTGTGGGAACCAAATCATGGTGCCACCAGGTGCTGTGACAGGGAAAAAGCCTATGTTGTATTACATTTAACTCTCACATAAAAATTTTTTTTAAAATATATAGTTTCCTTTCTAGCTACATGATTTGTAAAGAGTCAATTTTTGCAGAATCACCAAAGGAAGCGAGAAACCAAGAAAATATCTGGTATGAAATATATTTCATTCAAGCTATCTTTAACTGACAACCAAAGCTGAACTATTATATATACTAACCTAAGTTCAAATCAGTAAGTAAATGATTTCCAGAACCTATGCTCTATCACTCTGAAGAAATGAACTGTTCCAATATATTGCTTTCTAAAAGAAAAACTGCTATTATTGTTCCAGTGAATAATTATATACGGCTGGTTAATTCCTTAGAGGCAGCAGCAGACTGCACGATTTTGAAAGGTGTGTGCAGATTGTTTAAAGAACTGCTGTAGCTCAGACAGCACCACTGTTTTCACTGATAAGCAAAATGTACCAGATGGTGAGTGAGGCTGCAGCCTCCTGAAGTTCCAAAATAAGACCAGGAGAGATGTTATAGTTAGAAAAGTGAGCAGTTCAGGAGTAGTAATCAGCAGGTTTGGTTTTTGCTGTTCAGGCAGCCACACTAAGTAATCACCATCTCAGTGTATGACACAGACGCCTCTGTGACTGCAGCGTGACACAAACTGAGAGCTAAAAAGTTTAACAAATATGTGGGTTTGAAGTTTTGCATCCCTCAGTTTCAAGCCATGGACAAACCGTTCATGGTTCTTACAGTGATCTGCCCATCAAAGGTTATTTTTGAACGTGTATATAAAGAAATTTCTAATTTTAAAAAAAGCTCAACACTGTAATAAAAGAAATCTTGAAGCCCAGACAGGACAAACTAGGGACACTTGAACTACCTCTGTGGGCCATAACAAAAGCACATAGGGAGAGCAGGAAGTTTAAAATGAGGTTTTGGCAGTCATGATCAAGCTTGTCAATTGTTTTCAGATTTCTTTTCCCTTGTAAATCATTACGAAATTCATGCATCTCCTCCTTGGAGACAGTTTCTCAGTGCTTCACAACCACTGCCCATGTTTTGAATCAGTGCAGCGTTGCCAGCTGGTCAATGTTAGGGCATAATCCCACCAACAGGATCCTTGCAAAAGCAGGAACAGCATTACAGAACTCCAGCAGTCTTTTCCCTTTTAGGTTAAAACAAGTCATGAAGGAATTATGAACAGGGAATTTCTCATCTCAGAACCTCACAGAAACAGCTGGGCTTTGACTGGTGATCTGTGGCCAATAATGAATCCTAGTGGATGTAGATCTTCATCTGGAATTAAGAGTTCATTTACAACTTTTATTACAAGGAAGGAGAACATCATCTGCTCCTTCAGCAGTGTTCACTCATTATTTGATGGATTTCCTCCTGTTAAGTGAGGTTGGCACTAGCACCCTGTAAAGTAACTTTAAATTTGGTATAATTCAGTAAGGGGGCCTGAAGACAGTGTCTTCCCTGGTAAAGAAACACTTATGTGCTTGAACTATCACACAGCCCACAGTTTTCACAACAGGATGGAGGTTTGGCAAGTGAATTCTGTGATCAAAAATCAGATTTAACCACTTTTATATTTTATGTTTACCAAAGCCCATTTTCATAATGCTATGAAAAAACAGGACCAGTATGAGAAGAATCAACACAATCACAAAGATTATCAAAGGTTATGCACATCTATTTGAAGGAACAATAAATTAATTTGGAATATGATTGTCTCGGCCACCTGGAAATTGCTTGCACCACTTCAGTGACACAACACGTTCATAGTCAGAGCCAAAGAAAAAATATGAGAAAGATTATTTAAAGGTGTTTTAACCCATCAAGAACTACTTTGATATTCCACACCAGAAAAAGTCTATGTAGTAAAACTTTGTAATAATGTAAATTATTTTATTATTATGGAACTCACCATGCATAAAGGAAAGTATTCCTTCTTCATCCTTGAACATTCCCTGAAGTTTAATTTGGAACCTAATTTGCATTCAATTAACATTTTAGAGCTCTACTTACTTTCTACTTTGTTTGCCTACATGATTTAAATCGTAAGAGCAATTCTTTGCTTGCATAAGAGCAATTCTTGCTTTTTGTAGAACAGGTGAGAAATGGAGAGCGGTTTCTGCACCAGTAGCAGATATACAAATCCAGCCTTGATGAACTTCTCCTCCTGCACTTGAGAACTCTGCATCTCTCCTTTAAGGCTGGGCACCAGGACAGACCTCAGCCACAGTTCCTATGCTGAGAGAACCTGCCAGTTCCCAATGCTGCGTTCTCTTGGAACACTGCAAGAAGGGAATTTGGGAAAGACACTGTAAGGGGTCTTGTACCTCATCTCTGCCTAAATTCTCCCCTCCTGCATAACTGTCACATAACTGACTGCAGCTCAGTGGCTTACAGCAGGAAAAAACCTGTGTCCAGACGAACATTAGAAAGGGATTTGAAATATTTTTTTCTAAAATCTATCGCAGAATATGGGGAGTCTGGGATTTGGGGAATGTAGTGAAGTGTGGCTTGATTTTATGAACTGCTCGGTGGCAAATCTACACAGAAATCCAGCACGTTTTTAGGACTTGACTTAAATGCTTCCAAAACAGAGTAGGCAGAAAAACTTATGAATGGCATATTCTAACCCAGTCATACTGTGATACACTCCTAACTGCATTCTTATGCAACTCTCCATGAAAGAAGTGAGAGTTCAAACAGAGACAGTGACTTTGCTCTGAAGCAGGCAAAAAGTTTTCACCGAGGTGAAGCTGTGATAGACAAACTCTAGCAACTCCTCCTGGAGCATTATACAATGGTATTGCCCCTAATTAATCATCTCTGCATTTGTGGCTGCTCCCCCAAGCAGCTCCAGAGCTGGATTCACGTCAATTATATTAGCTGAGATCCCAGTTCTGAACTGCAGTAACAGGCTCTTGGACAAACACTCCTTTCTAATATCTTTGGGGATGTTCACTTCCAGCCCTGGGTCAGGACAAACAGCTGTGGAAAGAAAACATCCTGGCACATGGCTGTAGCTGTTTGCTTCAGTGCACATCAGTCAGCAACTCCAGGAACAGCTCCTCAGCCTGCCTGGCAGCTCTCACCTCTCAGGTGCTAATTAGCATCTCATGTGAGATCTGATACGTGACTGCCATCAGCACAGATGAACTTAATATGCACCAACAGATCCTTTGTGATACGGTAGTCTGAGAGTACAGCCACAAATGATGCAGCCTTGAAATGCTTAAAATATGGTTTTCAAAGGCTCCCAAATCTAGGTGCTGCTGGAAAAAAACTTAGTTGTTTGTTCTGTAAAGTCTCATGGGATTTCTCTCTTCTGCTGAGGCTGACAGGTTGCAGAATTGAATTTGAAAGAAAGGTGCCCCCAAATTCTCCTTTCTTTCTTCATGGTTGCTTTACAGAGCTGTTCATTACTGATTTACTGAACCAGTTCTTGAGGATGTGTGCTAGGTTAGTCAAATCTTCAACACATATGAGTAATTCGAGTTTCCCTCAGAAAGGAGGTGTCCCTCCACAACACTAAAAGGTCTACCCTCCTAGAAGTTTTTGAGTCATCGCTGTTTCCTCATTCATCTTCCAAGGATGTTCCTAAGCCTAAATTTCTCACAGTATTAAGACTAGAACACCACAAGCATGAACTGATCACAGATTTCTTTACATCCTGAAAATTATATTATTTTTCTCAGTAACTTTAAATTTAGGTCTGTTCAGCAAATATTTTTTCATTCATTTTCTGCCGGGCATCTACCTGAGTCGTGCGACTCAGGAAGGCTGAAATATCTTGAAAACAGGTGATTATATTCTCCAGGTTTCTTCCCCTGCTGTCACTATGAGGAACTAAACATGCACAACAATACACTGGAGTGTCTCTGACACTCCAAACCAGTCTCAAGCAAATCTGAAAAGCTACTTTATGCTACATCAATATGTAGTTAAGCTCCAGGTCTGTAGATTTTCACAACCATTTCAGTGCCAGAAATGTGTGGGCTGAAATATTTCATCTCATTTGCACTAGAATTCTTAACAAGACAATCAGCATTTTGGGAATTTCAGATGACTGTCAGGTTGTAACAGCTCTCACAACAGTGAAAGTAGCTGATGATAGGTCAAATCTACAGATCCTCAGGAATAGCTCAGGCAACAGCCGAGAAATATATTCTAGTATTATGAGGAAATAAGGATGTAGCAGTTTTCTTGGTGCATTCATGACAAAACGTATAGCACTACTTTGCCTTATAAGAGATAACTAATATACATAAATTAATGCATATTAATCTCAATTGCACTGAAAAGATACTACACAGAATCCTTTTAGCTGCCACTTGATTATTTACCATTTACTAAATCTCAATAAAGCCCAGTTATTTCATTTTTTTCATGCTTAGTTTCTTGTTTACTTAACAAAAATCAGTGAAAATTGCATGCAGTGGGTTCCTGTCCTACTCATAAAATTGTAAAAATGCAGTTACCTAGAAGTGCTGCACCAGATAAATAAATTCATCCAGTTAACAGTAATACTTTTCAGTTCATTTCCCTTTTCTACACACAGAACACAGTCACTCACAAAGTAGCATCATGCTGGTTTTACTGAGAGAAACCAGGAATGTCATCAAAGTGATTTCTTCCCTGAAAAACAGCCATGGTCTTTGGATGATGGATTAACAGAAACCTTTCTGTGCTTCACTATAATGTGACATCGAGTACTTGTCAATTAAAAATCTTTGCAATGGAAACAAATCAACACAAAATATCTTCCCCAAATCCAACTATATTAATTCCAGTGAAAAAAATACTTAAGAAAGGCTAAAATCTTAAAATTACACTTACCTGGAACAAAGCTTCCCTGGACCACCTCCTTATAAGCCCACCAGCCTTCATGGATTTTTGGTGAATTTTGCTGAGCTAGAAAGAAATAATCAAAGAAACTATAAAATTAGGGCAAAACATAGGACTTAATTAGCTAAACTTTAGGAACTCTAAACAGGGTACTATCCTCTACAGAAGAGTCAGTCAAGTTCCCAAGTGATCTTTATTCAATGTATAGAATCATGCTATGCATATATATCTTGGAGAACCTTGTCCCTGTTCATCGCACAGTAAAATATACTCTGCTTAGGAAGACTTGATCACTAAACTTAACAATTCAGGTAGAAAATGAAGATTTATAGCACTACCAGTGGCTTCTGCACCACCTATAAAGTCAATACAGGATAAAAATGCAGAGAAAAAAATGAGCGCTCAGTAGTCAATACGTGAGTCAAAGCTGTCTGACTGAAAAGCAGTTCCTCCCCTTCCTCTTCTGAGTTTCCCACTAATCTCTCACTTTGCGTGGGACTAAGCAGCGGAGTGAACCACAGCCAATAATATCTGTGTCTGTCACTGTTTAACCTCATCCTATGAGCTTTGAGTTCCAAAACCAGGCCAGAAAAGTGCAGCCCACAGCTTCTCCAACACTGGGTCAGGCTCCAGAGCTGAGGCAGGAATATGGTTTTTCCATCTTCTCTGTCTACAGTGGAAGACCCACTCCTGTTCCCCCCCTCAGCCACCTGAGTAGCTTGGCAAAAACATGCTTGTGACTGGTGTCTCCGACACTCAACAGTGTGAGAGAGGAGCTGGGAGCACAGTGCAGGAACACAAAAAAAAGTTTCTTTAATCAATATTCTGAAGGTTGTAGCAACAAACAGCTTAGGCTTCGGATGAAGTTTGCCCCTGATGAGACTTCTTGCCTGAGTGACTTCTCTAAAGTCCTGAAAAGCCAAGAGCAGAAAGGTCTTGATTAGCCAAGTTTGCTGCTCTTTGGCATCACTTCTCTTTGTCTTGAAATTGGAATTTGAGCAAATTTTGTGGTCAAAATGTAAAGTCTTGTAGTGGGTTTGTTTGCATTTTTAGCTTCTGTGACATAAGAATAGGGAGGAACACAAAGCAGGCACCAAACTTTAAAGAATATAAGGAGGTTATTACTAGAACTATAAGTAAAAAGAAATAACAAGGAATTAAAACAAAACCCCCTTTTTCCTCCAGCACCTCCCCCTTTTTATCCAACTCTCACAAAGGATAACAGACTATGATTTTGGTCAATATAAACCTTCAGAACACTTCTCCCCCCATCCTCTTCCCTCCTTCTACTTACAATATAAAGACACAAACTTGGGATTATTTCAGTCAGTTTACCATTCTATCATAGTCTTTCATCAGTTCATTTAGGGAGAGGAGTCTCTTTTGTCCATGGTAGGGAGCTTCTCCACAAGAAACAGTCTTCTCATGGCCTCAATGTCACAGCACAACAGCCGCCCGGGATGGTTTCCTGTTGGCATGTGTTAGTCCCTTCCCTCGATCACAGCTTTCGCCACAACCGTTTTCGAGGGTTCACTCATAGCTAATGGGGTACGGGTTTAAGGATGAGCAGTTCCAGAGCAAAGGTTCTCTTCATCTATCTCTAGGATCATCTTCATCTCTAGGAACAGAGGTTTTCTTCTTCTTCCCTGGCAGCATAGGGTCGTCACCTCATCACTAACTCTCTCTGTTCAGGCTTCTCAGTGGATCACAGCTATTTCAAACATTTACTTATTTCAATACAGGCATCTTTGCTCATGGCTACAGTTGAAAGCTCTTCCCCCCATGCTTATCACAAAATTACAAGGGAGTCTCTACTATATCATAGTCCATCACCATAGCTTTACAAAAGAATTTCAGCTTACTAGCATCTCCTCTATCTCTTCTCTCTGGGCTTCAGCTCTCTCTTCTTCACTGACTTAGGTGTCAGTAATCACGGTGTCTATTCATGTGCCTTTACTTTTCCTTTTCCTCTAACCTGGGAAAGGATTGATGTCTGCATGTTTCATCTCTCTGGCAAACTTACAGCACTGAAGGGTTTAATCTTCCCGTGCCGGGACCTTGCAAACTGGAACTTATCTTTTGCTGGTGGTCACCTGATCTCTACTGAGAGGCATCTGGATGGAGTCACTGCATGGTCCCAGCCTCAGTCAGGGGGGCAGTTTTGGCTGTGCGGCTGCTTGCGGCTCTAGGCTGGTTTTCTCTCGGCCGGTTCAGCCCTGCGCTGCCGCGCCTGGGACCAATCCGGCCAAGCCATGACAGAGCAGGGTCATAGCCCCGCCCGGCCCTTCCGGGCCACGCGGACCACACTGGGGGAGGCTGCTTTAACGGAACAGGAGCTGCTGAGATCTTGCCAAGCCATGCCGCGGGCTGTGGCCCGGCCCCCACTGGGTCCAATGGCCAGGGCCCAGCCCGGCCTGCTGGGGCCGAGCAGGCCCCCCAGTTACCTGTTTCACAGACTGGAAAGAAAGAGGCAGATTCCCCCCTTGTCTGTCTTTAAATGATGTCTTTACAGAGGTGTAACCAGCTTCTGAGTGGCTTAATAGAGCTGTCAATATTCAAATTAGTCGATTGATGGGTTCCAGCACGTTCTGAAGGAACTCTTTGCAACAAACATCACTTCCTTGGCTGGTGGAATGATTTTTTTTTTCTTAAGTAAAACTTCAAGCTGTGCTAACCCACACAGCAAGACAAACATTCAGCTGATTTCCATAAGAGAGAAGAGCTGATACACAAATATGTTCTGCCTTCACCTGTCTTTTGCTTGGTATGTTCCTATTTAGAGCAACTCTCCCTGAGCTGCAGAAAGCTCAGTTACCTTGTGCATGATTTGACTTAAATTTTGGGGTTGTCTTCTTTTTAAAACACTTTCAATCTCTTTCATCAGGACAAAGTTGTTTTTTTTTTTCACATAAATATGCAGCTACAGAAGATGCTGGATTTAGCAGCTTTTTGCTGCTGTTTCACTGCTAAATCACATATTATTTATAAAAAAACAACTACCCTGGGAAACGTTCCAGTAGTATAATAAAAATTGTTGCTGTCATTAAAAATGATGAAGAGGATGTGAAATTCAGGCTAAAAGGGATGCAAGGTAAGGACCATAACATACTGTTCTATCAAGTTACAGAACAGTATTTATGATTTAACTGACTGTAAATTGCATAAACAAAAGTAAAGCTGAAGTTAATTAAATGTTATTGACAGAAGGACCAACACTCTGCCTTACCAAAATCCAGCCATGCCAGTGGGACGGAGCACCTGTGAATGCAGATTTCTCCTTGCAGGACTGACGTTGTTCCATTAACTCAGTGGTGATGTGTTAAACTGAAGGGACTGTTCTACTGTGCACCTTAGACTCTGCAGATGAAATTGTCCTCATATTTTAGTTTTTATAAAATTGCCTGGAGAACTCCAACTGTGCATTGCTTGGTTGTGCTGGACTGCACTGTACAAACATTTGGAAAATGGCAAATCCCACTCACAATCAAAATATATGAGCAGAAAATTGTTCCTATCCAGTCTGAACTGCAATGATCTCAACACTTGCCTTCATGTCCCCAGCATGAGAAGTTCTTAAAAATTTCAAAATGGCAGTAGGAGAGGATACTAAGAAGTCCTAACAATATAGGGCCATCATTCTTCTATGTAAAATTTCCCAGGGAATTACAAAGCATTAAAGTGCATCTTGTAGTCAATACACACAGCTCAGGTTGGTTCAGCCAGGCAGAGGCAGATGCATTTTAGCAGTGGCTGAAAAAATTATATATATATATATAGAGAGAGAGATAGATAAAAGCAAGTTAACACTTTGGGTAGGATGGGTATTTTCAAATGCAGCTGCCTAATGTCAGCATTCATCAAAATGCATACAGTTGAAAAATATATTGCTTTTTCCCACTCTGGGGCCAATCTGAATGATACATGCCAGGTCCAGAAGAGAAGTATTATCCATTATTTGGGGTTTAAATTAAACCAAAATCAAAAGATGCTGGCTCTGCAGCTCTGCTTCAGTGGGTTACCCCAATACTCAGTATAGCTAATTCCAAAAGGAATAGCCGGAAAATAAGATTTTGATGACATTTTTTCAAATCTGGTGCATTAGTATGGAACAGACTGCATGAGATGAGCAAGAAAACTAGATTATCAAAGCTCTGTACTAAATAATTGGATGCCAGTGCAGTTGCTTCAGCTATCAGAGAGGAGCATGACCTGGCATCACTCTGCACATTCCACAGATATCAGATCCTTATCTCTTCAATTCACATGAAAATGAAACACAGAAAATACATAACAAACTAAGATGTGCAGCCATACCTAGGATAGAGCAAGAGCAATGCTGGCAGCACGGCTGAGGTACAGAGAACTGAGGCAAGGCAGGTGGGGTTGTAAAGGGGCAGTTAGGGTGACAATCCCCAGTGCTGTGCTTTTTCCTGAACCCTGAAACCTCAATGTTTTATAGCAATCCAGGCAAAACATCCTGCAAAGTAGTGCAGAGTGACTGAACCCAGATTTCCACTCTACAGTGCATGTGAAATTCAACTTGGTGCCAAAGACTTACTTGGATGGAGCCTACAGGGACTTCACTTAAAAAAGGAAAAGGTTTATAAAGCTCTCATTTCTCCAAATGCAGTAGGAAGAGGTCTGGTAAGGCCAGGGCAGAAAGTCTGCCTTCCAAAAACTTCTCCTAAACCATCACTCCAATCTGTGTTATGCAAGTGGGCAAGAGGACTTACAAAAGGAGGAAAAGCTGTTCCCTATTTTTGAAACATGATCAGACCCATATCTGGATTAGTAATGGTACAAGGGAATATAAAATTAGAATGAACAGCCATATGGACAATCCTTGCTGGGAGTCCTATCTGGGACACTCACACCTGATGCACATACAACACAGGCTCTCTACAATTGGTGTATTAATGCCCATCTGACAGAATGGCTCTGTGCCTGAGTAAACAGGTTCAACCTTATGGCTCAAGGGTTGTTGCCAAGGAAAATGATTCTTCATATGTGCCACCTCATGACACATGAAAACAGCAAAATTCTCTCAGCATCCTTCTGATTTCAGTTAAACTATTGTACCTCTTCCTGCAATTCTTCCACTTGAGGACCATATAAAGAGACACATGGGCTCTCTGTGTGGCATCTGACACTGCTGTGGTCCTACCAGAACACTGCAGCTCCTCCACGGCATCTCCTTGTTGGCAAGGGGAGACAAAAGGTCTAGAAAGCAATCTTGTATTCCTGAAGAGGGTTAAATATCTTAAAAAACCGCAACTTCCATTTGTGATACCTCCGAGGCTCCTGCTTTTGCCACTAAAACCCAGAGCATGGCTTTTGTTTCCTAGAAATTTGTTGGTTTTGCAAGGCATTAAAATAAACAAGCCCCTCTGAACAGACACTGCAGGTTACCTGAACAAGGAGCTATGCAACAGCAATTTTTAGCAGCAGCAGCATATTCTGCCATTAGCAAAGACAGTCCAAAATGCCACACTTGTCCAAGTGGTCGAGGATGCTGAATGACCTCCATTTGTGCAGTGTTCTCTTCCCTAGCACTTAAATCTCTGTATCTGAGATTAGTAGCTCTGCTGATACAACACCATTATGTCAGATCTCTTTCAATGAAGCTGCTGCAGAGAAGACAGAATATTTATTTGGAGCTGATATGACACGTGTTGCTTTCATTCTGTCAGATTATTGTAGGTATGTCTCAGCGTGGAGCATAAAATTGCAGGCTAAATTCTGCAAGTTGTTGTCCATTCTTGTTTCTTAGTGGTTTTCATGCATAGGGAAACAGCATCATACAGGATCATAAAAACGCACAGTAAATGCAAACAGCAAAGATGCCATTTCCCAGTAAAGTCAGCAGTTAACTCTCTCTAGCTTAGAGGCTAAAATGAGTAGCCTCATGTTTCAAAAAAAAAAAAAAAGCTATTACTGGGTCAGTAAATCTATTTTAAAATGATCAAGTAACATTGTATTGGATACCAGGTACCACGATGCAGATGCTGGAATACCTGCACAGCATTTGCAATGCTAGGAAGTCTTCATCTTGCTGGTATGCTGATAGTGACATAATACAAAATGCTGCAGCAAATGCAGAACACCCCTCAGTAAATATACTTATTTGTAAGATATAAACAAGCCATTCTACAATTACTCATTTACTTTCTATACTTAAATGAAGCATAGAAAAGCTTGTATCTGTTGGCATCATTTACATCAGTCATATCTGAGCTTGAGCCAAGAGTAGAATCCTGCCAGATCGGAATTCTCCATTCACTTTACTGCCATTTCACACAGATGAAAAATGCTAGACTGGGGAGAATCAGGCTTACAGCAGTTAGGAAAAAAAATCTTTTTTCACCTGGATTTTATTGATCTGAGCTCTTCTGATTGCTGTATTCATTACTCTGCATGTTTATCTCAATTTACATCCTAGAAGTCTTGCTGGTGATAACCTGACTGATATTGCTCTGGCAATACATATGAGACAACATTTTTATCATTGTTACCCCTTCTGAATAGTTATGAGATTAAAAAGAAAACCAGCTGCAACTATGAGCCATTAGTTTCATCATAAAGTCACTGCTAATGCTTTGATAGGAAACTCACAGAAAAATGGCAGAGGGTCTGCAACAAGAAAAATCAATCCTCAAATCTGTGATTACAGTGATGAACACTGCAAGTGAAAGATATATTTACAAGGTATTAGATGCTGATGTGATCGTCACTTAGACATCCCGATTATCTCCCAGCCAGCATAAGCCTATTGCCTAGCTATTTAATGCTACTCGATTTTCCACCAAAATTCTACAGTTCACGCTGAGAAACTTCATCACTCTCTAGGTGTCTTAAGTCACTGACATGTAATCCAAGACAGCTGTGCCTAATCGCAGAAATTAAAACTAGAGGAATTTCCCTGTAACGTTTTAGAAGATCATGAGTCCTAACAGAAATGTAGTCTTGCAGAAGACAGTACAGGATGGTTTAAAATAAAACCTGTAAGAAAAATTTTAATTGTTTTTGCTAAACTCCACTTCCACAATCTTATGTAACATACCTGCTTTGTAATTATTTTAAGTAGTCTGATTACTGAATTTTATATGGATATTTTCTGCACTGTTAAACTCAAGGGTAGGTCATCTAAAATTTGGAGGGAAGACAGACTTACTCAATCTAAAACATAAGTTTCAACACCTTCAGTCGTACAAGTAGCAGCTTTTGGCTCACACCAACAAATGCCTCTTAAAGCAAATAGGATACACATATACAAAGTGGACCTGATAGCAGGGAAACTAACCAGATGCAATTAACTGAAGATTCAGCCCTCTGTAATTAATTAATACTAATTAATATTTAGTTTGTTTAAAACAAGTCTGTATGTAATTGCAGCTGTATTTAAGATGTTTTTATGCAGCCTTTTTATATTAGAAGACCCTAACAACAGACACTTCAGGCACTGAATAAAGCATCATTTATAGATGAGTACCTACAGGACAAGAAAGGTTGGCCTGATTATGAATCCCACAACCTACATTGTTAGCATCACTATACGCTGAGGGAAGAAAAACAAAACAAAGGATTATAAAGGGATCAATAAATAAAATGCTTTCATCAGCTAGGCCACATTTTTTTTTTCCTTTTTTTTCTGGATAACATTTTGCTCAGAAAACATGCAAATGCTCTTTCATTAAGTTAATACTTTCAATTCCATAAATCCTTCTTCCTCCATCCCCATGTGTAAAAGCGCTCACTGCTGCTGTGAATTCCAAGCAGTATTCAACACAAGAAAACCAGATGTGACCTGATTTTGTCACATCTGAGGGCAAAAGTAAGGCACTACCACGGGAACTCTGCTCTGGCACAGACACTTGAATATTCTGCCTATTTTCTATTTATTTTGATTTTGTTTTCTGGTAAGATTCTAATTATAAACTTTAGCCCAAGCATTAGATGTCATACAGGCAGGCTCATATGGATGCAGGGAGCAGCGACAATGTGGTGTTACACTACGACAAAGCAAACTGCTGCATCTACTGGCCCCCTGTAGCTGACTTTTGAGGAGGGTAGAAATTAAATTATTTAACAACTTTTTTGTCTTCTGACCTCTGAATATTATCAAAAGTGTTGAAATAAATTTATGTATAAGCAGGAATCATTTCCAATAATGTTTATGAAGAACACCCAACTGGACATTGAACTCTCCACCACTAACTCAATTTGTAGAATATTAAACATCCCTATAAAGCTGTTTTCCTTCTAATGTGACTAACACACATGTCCAGGAGTTAGACCACATAATGTAAAAGATGGTGTTTACTCTCTCCAAGTACTTTCTGGAATACTAAGGCAACATTACACAATGTTACTTGCTTCACTTTTTAAAACAATATATGTTTTGTGTTTTCTTCTTTGGCAAAATTTCACTTCTGAAACAGTTGAGAGACAGGGAACTTCCATATGGCCCTCTCTGCTGTCTGGGGAAGTTGAGCAGCTCTGAGTGAAAGAATACCAAAGGTTTGACCTACAAATTACTACCAACTAGGGATGCAAGCCTCTGCTTCCTCAGGTCCCATTCAGATCTACGGGATTCACATTTCTTTTGAAGCAGGTACTGCTCTCTTCCTTCTCTGGCACAAGAGTCAAAATTTCACCAGAGCTGAAGTACTCTAAGAAATAAAAGCAATTAAATCGTTGCTGGGGAGAAAAAAATAGACATATAGCAGCAACTGGAGCATAATATTTATTGCAAGGAGTGGGAGACAGCACCTTTCACCTCAGTCACTGATGGTACACTCAGGGCTTCAGGGGTCCCAAACCACATTAATACAATCTGGCTGTCTTAGTGCTTCCCCTAGTCTCCGAAGGGAGCATCAGCACACCCAGCAGCCTACTCTATGTTGTGTTAGATGGGGTAGTTCCTCTACCTTGAGTTATTTAATTATGTGTAGATATACAGTCTGAAAAGCTCTATAAAATAATGCAATAACAAGCAGCAAGGTATCTTGTGATATCAACTTCAGAGCCACGCTTACTTTCCATTGCACTGCACACCCTCCACTCCCATCAATTATCAATTTCAGAATGGTTTGGGGACACTCAACAACTTCAAAGAAATGGCCTCAATATCCTTGAACCTTTAAAGTTCAATGCATTATTAATGCTAAATTATAGGGTTTCCTCTAAAAGGAAACCACTAAGTTCCTTCCTGAGCAGCACACATGGTATCGAGGTCTCATTGGGTTTCTGACCCCAGCTGCTCTCTGCACTGTCGAAACACAAAGTTACTCATCAGGAGTAGCACAAACAGTTGGGGACTGTACTGTTAGCTGCCACAGGCACTTTTTTTTTTTTT